>DWAV01000764.1:0-16773 GCA_018231305.1 Noctuana lactifera
TGTCAAATTGTATAAGTAGGTAATACGATATCATACGAAACGATATATTAATTCTGTGCATTAATTGGAATGGTGTATGCTTGTACCTAAGTACCTTCTTACTTATCGATTTTTTATATAGGTAGCTAACTGATTTACGAGTAAAAATTAGTTATTAGTTAATGCCTTTATGTATTAAGATAATAAATAAATATACTTAGGAGGCATTTAGTAAAATATTTGTAAATCGCGAATAGCATCGTTTTTTAAGTTTTATTTTTATTATTTAGGTACAAATATATTATAATTTATGCTATACCTACTACTTTTTCTGTAACATTTTACCTTATTCTTCATTCGTGATCTTGTAATTAGTAGGTAGTTATGGTTTTTAGGCAGTGTTAAAATTTTACAACAAACTTAAAATTTAAACGCGTGGTATAAAAAAAGAGTTCCTAAAAAACTTACATAATTATTTATTATTCAAATGAGTAGGTACATACCTACTATAAAGTTATAAACTCAGATTTGTCATTAATGAAACACTTATTTATTAAAATATGATGTGACGACAGACGAACCTTTTCGGAAACGCACGTGAAGTGCACAGTCTAAACAACTAGCACAGAAGGTACGCAAATAGTTTTGATACGACTTTATATTACTTTATACATATTTATATATACATGTTTAACTGCTAATAATAATACTATATAATTTATAAAATATATAAATTTCAAGATACAAATTTTTTTTTGTAAAAAAGGTATCTATTCCGGAGTCATTGTTTGTAGTTGTGCAATTTTTGTAGCTAGTATCTAGGTAATTGTCATTAGGTTATTATCATCATTTTATTATAACCGCGCAAGCTTTTCGCAATATGAATTTTAATGGCTTTAAGTATTACCTAATAAAAATACAATACTTAGAAAAAGAAGGGTAGTTTAAGCGATAACTTTCCTAATCATATTTTAAAGTGCCTACACCTACCACGACCATATTATTATGACATGTAACCAACCATGTAGGTATTATATACCTACATAAAATTTACGATGTAGGTAAAAGCATAGATTAAAAATCTATGGGTAAGAGCATCCTCACATTCGTGCTAATATTGGGTATTATAGGTATTTAAGGTTAAATGTTCCTGCAACCGCAAATTTTAACGACGGATATAATAGAAATTTAATGAATCTTTAGACCCACTGTTTAGGCCTAAGGAGATCCGGTGTTATCTACCGACGATGCTGACATATTACCCTTGGAATGGATGAAAATTTATGCAACAATTGCAATGCAAGATCCTGAGCCAAGATCCTATGGCTACAAACTACCTTCGCTACAAGTTCTTTTTTTAATAAAAAACATAAAGACAAATTTATTCTTTTTATATTTATTTATTACTATTACCAAATTGCTCCTCTACAGATATTAGATAGATTAAATAAATGCTCTAAGGATAGGTAGATATAGTTATCTACCTACTTAATCTGGCCAAACTTCTTAAGGTTCCATTTTGGATTATTAAATTCTTTAGACGACTTAACACTCGAAAAAGCCGACTGTAGGTAGGTATGTCTAAGATAAGGTTAAGAAAGTAAAAGGGTTCATTTCCCTTTCCTTATACAATCCCTTTCCTTTCTAAGTAAGGGACTCCACAAACCAAAATACTTTGTAATGCAAATGTGAGGGACTTAATGCAAACAAATGGTAATGTCACTCCGTGTCCGTAGTATCTCTTCTTCATTTTAACGAAAATTGGCTTGTGTAGTGTACTGCGTAGGTAGGTACTGGCTGTTGCAATGCTGTTTTTTTTCTGGATTTTATTTAGGGGTACTTCGGTAGTCAGACCCAAGGGGTCTGAAAATAAAACAATATAAAGAAATAAGAGATAGAATATAAAGTATAAAAATTAAAGCATACTTTTCAGAAAATGTAAATTTTAATCTTGTACTCATTTTTTGTTATCTATTTAAATCGAAAAATAGGTAATCTATGCCATTGTAAGTAATCTGTGACTGCGCTATCTCCTTTGTTGGTTGGTAACACTGAACTGAACCCCATATTTTTATTATTACGTCAAGTTGGTGACACTGCATTGGAAGTAAGTACTAAGTAAAACAATTTCGTTTCGTCGTAAAGAAAAAGTACTAAATACGAGTGTACGAAATACGTAAAATACAAGTGTTGTTGCTAGGAAATGTAAATATAGGTTGGATTTAATACATTTTAGTTATTTTTATCGCAATCTGTAACTAAGTGTGTTAGGAGATCGTTCCCGTATCTGCAAGAACAAGAGAGATTATTGTCATCTTTCCCATCAATCCATCCAGGACATTAGATTTTTGTTGTCATCCCTTATGACCTCATATTGAATTATTTTTAATGTCAGTACGTATTCAGATAAGACTAATTACAACTAAACTTTAAGCCCATAATAAAATTAATAGGTAGTGTAAAATGAGACAGCCTAGCTAAGCTAACACGAACGAAGTATTCATCGCGTCAAACAGCTTTTGAGTGACATTTGCTTTCGTAATTTCTCAAGTTACCAACAATTATTTTAATTTCAGATGTGAGAATAACAATGAATTGTTATTACGATTGTGAATGAAACAGTAAAGATTAAATTAAAGTATCTTCAATAATAATTAGCTGTTAACACTGTCGCAATGATGAAGAGTACGTTGCCTAAGGACAAACCAGGCAAGATGCGGATCCGAGCCTTTCCCGTAAGTTTTTTGTTTTCCAACTTTTTATATTTTTCTGCTAGTGAATAAATATTTAGATATGCTAATGCGTTGAAAGGTTAATAAACTTCTTTAATAATCAGAAAAATCCTTACAGTTTACAATAACAACAACTGTCAATATTATTTACAATGTCTAGCAAACATTACAGTATCATAGCAAATTCGCAGATAATGTAATAAAATTGCAATTCTATATAAAATTTATAATTGTTATGCATGGTTATATTAATTTGTACTGACAAAGTATAATCTCTTGGTAATCGTATGTTTTTCTTGTCCCCATGTATGGGACATTATTGGATAGGAAGTTAAAAAATATTGTGATCCTATCGCTATCCTGTGTGATCTGATAAATTGTTCAATGTTTAATATGTTACAACATGTCTATTTCCTCTCTACTACTAATTAAGTTTAATTATGAAGATATAAGTTATTATACTATGTATCTTAAGCCAAATAGCTTTTCCCATGTGTTTATTCTACTCTCAGTTTACTTATTATTTGATATTTAGTTTATCATATATATCAGTTTACCCTGGCAATTGCTATGAGTGACTAGCGAGTCAACAAATACCTATACTTTTTTGAACTATCAAAACACAATGCTTTCATACCTATTATATGAACAATAAAGCAATGATGTCATTGACATTAACAAAATGATTTAATAATTTTTTCAAACTTTACACATTTTCAATTGTATGTATATATTTGAAAATGTGTTTTACTAACAGATTCTTGTCAAATTGTTTTTATATTCTTGTCAAATTGTTTTATAACTGGTAATTCCAAGTAATTGACAGTTTTTTAAATTTGGAAAAGAAATGTTAAAGCCCAGTGAGAACAAAAAGTCAATATGACGTCATCATCAACATTTTATTTGACACAAGTGAAAATCTATAAAAGATAAATATTACAAAGTATTTTTTGGATAAGTATTGTTTAATGTCATTTTACATATTTTTCTACAATCTACAATGTTTATACAACTGTAAAAGTAAAAGTATTTAAAATCAAGATGACTCGAAAATTTCAAGTGTGGAACTATTCTGAACCCTACTATCAAATGTATCCTGATACATGGGTTTGTTTTAAAATTGTGTTGTAGTATTGTTTGTAATTAGACATTTAAATGACAATATGGATAATAAACTTATGTATGAGTTAACAGAACTTAAACTAATTATTTATTTCTGTGTTGAACTTCTTTCTATATCTTAAGAGTGGTTGGCCCATGTTATGGTCTACTGCAATCAAAAAAGTGCTATAAAACTGCTTCTGCTATTTTTTTAAATCTTCATTATCTCAAGTCATCCTCCCTTCAAATTAGTGTAAAAAAGATAATTATGTTATTTATTTAAAATAAATATTTTTCTATGTACAAATGTTACATTCATTACAGATGACTATGGACGAGAAGTATGTGGAGAGCATATGGAGTTTGCTAAAGAATGCAATTCAGGAAATTCAAAAGAAAAATAATTCAGGTCTGTCCTTCGAGGAACTATATCGAAATGCATATACTATGGTTCTACACAAGCATGGAGAGAGACTGTATACAGGTTTGAAGGAAGTGGTTACTCATCATCTTGAAACCAAGGTAATTAAACCATTTGATATGTTATAATATAATAATTCTAACTTATCCTATTTATTTCTGAAAGCTTTATTTCTGACTTCTCTTTGTATCATATTTAATAAAATTTAATTACTATTGGACTAACAAACATATAATTTTAGGATCAATAGTTAATATTTGCAACTTGGGGTAATCATCCTAATCACATTAATTCTACTTGTAAAACTATAAATGTATTGTTCCAGGTTCGAGAGGATGTTCTAAACTCTCTTTACAATGGATTTCTTCAGACATTAAACAACGCCTGGACTGACCATCAAACTAGTATGATCATGATCCGTGACATTCTTATGTACATGGACAGAGTATTTGTGCAACAGAATGATGTTGATAATGTATACAACTTGGGGCTAATCATATTTAGAGATCAGGCAAGTAATGACTTAGTTATCAAATTTGGATATTTATATACATAATGACATAAAGCTGACATACTCTTCTGATTAAATACAGAATATAATGCTGAGTTTTTTGTTTGTTTTGGAAGTTTCTAGTGTTTCCCATGTTCATAGGTGGCGGTGACCACTTGCCATCAGGTGGCTTGTTTGCTAGGCTCAGTTTATAGCAAAAATTTATTATTACTGAAGATCCTGACCTATGTGTTTTCTATGAAGCTTCTCTATGTCGATTAGTTTTGAGAACATTGTATGTCATAATAAAGTCCTAGTGCAATTATTATTATTTATACTATAGGTGGTTCGTTACGGGTGTATCCGCGACCACCTGCGGCAGACGCTGCTGGAGCTGGTGGCGCGCGAGCGGCGCGGCGAGGTTGTGGATCGGCTGGCCATCCGCAATGCCTGCCAGATGCTCATGGTCCTCGGCATCAACTCTCGTTCTGTGTATGAGGAAGACTTCGAGAAGCCCTTCCTGCATCAATCCTCGGAATTTTATAGGGTATGGTTTTCCAGGCTAAAACATTTTTAAATAACTGTTTCATAACTGATATTTAATGTTATGTGGTCGTAAATTTGCCATATTATAGTGGATAGTTTAAGCCAGATACAGACTAGTAAAAGGTAATGTTACCAGTTTGTCAATAGTAAGAAAATAACAAAGACAACAATGTAAATTTTATTAAAAATTGTCAATCAAGCACTACTGTAGAATATGAATGTATAGAACTAAATAAAACCATTTTAACATAATTATACCTATGATATGAAATAATAATAGCAATAAAAAAAGTCATCATCACCATTATTAATATTAATTATTATGTATGAAAGTAAAAAAAAGTTTTGTAACTTACCATAACATCTGAATTTACTTTATGCTGGAGAAACATCATATTAATTATGAATAATGATATGCAGATGGAATCTCAGAAGTTCCTAGCAGAGAACAGCGCGGCGGTGTACATCGGGCGCGTGGAGACGCGCATCAACGAAGAGGCGGAGCGCGCGCGCCACTACCTCGACGAAAGCACCGAGCCGCGCATCGTCTCCGTGCTCGAGCACGAGCTCATCGAGCGCCACATGAAGACTATCGTTGAGGTTGGCCCTTGAGACTAGAGGCTTTTCTAATATTTTGGGGTAATGCAAGGGTTGTTAGTAATTTTAATACTGTTTTAAATTTTCTGTTCCGTGACGCGTAGTAGGTAACTCCGTATTCTTAATGTGACTCTGTTGTTACAGCACAAAGGTACCAATGTATCTCTAGTAGCTGTTTCAAGAGAGAAGGAGCACGCGTCATGACGACGTATATTACATTGTCATGTTGGACTTACAAACACAAAACTTTTTTCGTTACTACAAATTTTAATGTACAAAATGACACTAAGCCTCATTTAAAGTATGGCACCCTGCCACTACTACAGATGTGATTAGTCAAGTTTTCCTGAACACCAGATGGAGAACTCGGGCGTGGTGCACATGCTGATGCACACGCGCACGACGGAGCTGGCGTGCGTGTACAAGCTGCTGTCGCGCGTGCCCGAGGGTCTGCGCACGGTGGCCGACGCCGTGTCCGCGCACCTGCGCGAGCAGGGCCGCGCGCTCGTCACCGACACTCACCACAACACCAACGCCATCGCCTTTGTGCAGGTATTAGCAATACATCGATTTACAATCACAGCGTAGGTAGAATTGCAGCTTAAGACGTCTACCTACTAAATATAATAACAAAATTTGTCTTTTCACAGAATTTACTCGATCTGAAGGATAGATTCGACCACTTCCTACACAACTCCTTCAACAATGACAAAATATTCAAGCACATGATTGCATCGGACTTCGAATACTTCCTTAATCTGAATAATAAATCCCCTGAATTCCTGTCGCTGTTTATTGATGGGAAACTAAAGAAAGGCGAAAAGGGAGTATGTATATACTAATTTCTTTGTTTCCACATGAAATATATTTTATTTGTTTTTACATTAGATAGAATGTATGATGCTGCTTTCTACATACATTGAAACTACTTTCTTTTAAAGAAATGCTATGTAAGTCTTAAGTGCTTTAAACAGCTAAAATTCAGATGTTGTTAAATCATGCATATAATCATATTATTTCTGTACATCTAAAATTTGACAGCAATATGCATCAACTTAATTGTTTCTTACCCTGAGTTTAACGAATGTTCCCAGTTTTGTTAACTTGAAGCTACTTTTAGATGAGCGAGCAAGAAATTGAAGCCGTCCTGGACAAAACGATGGTACTGTTCCGTTTCCTGCAAGAGAAGGATGTGTTTGAGCGGTACTACAAGCAGCACCTCGCGAAGCGTCTACTGCTCAATAAATCTGTATCAGACGATAGCGAGAAGAACATGATCTCTAAACTCAAGGTCAGAAATTCAATAATATAAAATACACTACTAGTAAGTTTTAGAAATATGTGATGTTAGAAAATCCAACAGAAAAAAACTCTCATCACTCTGAAATGAGTCAGATTCATCAGCCATTGAAGAGTATCGTAATATAACCCTTTTTGTTACTACCATTTAATTCTAAACTTTAAAATCCAATAGGACCTTGCGACGCTCAAGTCAATCCATATTAAACGTCGTGGGCTCCCCTACTATAGACACAAATAAAATTGTAAATCTACCTTATAACATAAAGGTTATAAGGTAGCTACTATCATCAAGTCTGAAGTTTATATAGCAGCTGGCCCTGATGAAATTATGTTGAAAATATTTCTAGCACGAAGGTTTGTTGCGAGATGTGGAGCCGCGGGACTTCCACTGTATAATTGGTGATGTCTCGCAAATAGAAAACCCAGCCAGTGACTAACCCTCATCCCCACATCCTCCCCATCCTTGTCTTTCTGCAAAATTCTTTACCGTAGACATTGTAAGTGTCCCTGCAATATTGACTTGTATGAATCCTATAGATAAATTCATGCTTAAAGTCTTTTTATTCTCCTCAGCTCTGCTTTTAAGATGATAAATATCATCATCTTAGGTATATTTCATAAATGTCAGGTAAAGAATTTTGCAGAAGATAAGTGAAAAGACTTTAAGCAATATAGTACTCTTGTTTCTGTATTTTATTTACTATAAAAGAATACTTGTATGTATGTAGTGTTTTTACAAATTTTTATTTAATTCTTAGATTTTGAGTCTAATTTTGTGTACTAGACAACAAAAATTACTATATGGAAGAAATGTTTTAAATAGCTATAAATATTACTGTAGTTATTGACACTTAATAGAACGAATACGTATTTCCTTGCAGACTGAGTGTGGTTGCCAATTCACATCGAAGCTTGAAGGCATGTTCAAGGACATGACGGTGTCCAACACAATCATGGAGGAGTTCAAGGAGAATGTGCTGTCGTCCGGGGTGAATTTGTTTTATTATTCTTTTAATTTGTATGTTCATTTTAAGGTTTTCTATTTTATTTATGAAAGAAAATTTTCCATAAAGTTAAGATAGGTGCTATACATAGTAGGAGTAGGAACGCATCCACCACGATCTGAAATATGACTTATCTTGTAATTTAGTTTGGGTGTGTGTGGTCACGGGTTGCAGTTACCACTGAACATCCGGTGTCTTGCTCGTTTGCTACCTCGTTAACGATTAATAAAATAAAAGTGTTTTGTATTCCAGACCAATCTGCACGGTGTAGACCTGTCCGTGCGTGTACTAACGACTGGCTTCTGGCCGACGCAAAGTGCTACGCCTAAATGCAATATACCCACGCCACCTAGAAGCGCATTTGAAGTTTTCCGAAGGTAAAAGTGTTTTGTTTTCTTTTGGTTTTAGTTGACTCTACCTGATATTATTGTTGTTTTGTTTGTGCCTTTAATGTATTTAAATCCTTACTTTTTATTTTCGTTTATTTTCTTTCTTGTGTCGTTCGTTTTTTTCATGTGTCCTGTACCACAATAAACGTTTTTCTTTGTTTCTTTTCACGTCGCGTCTCGATGTGAGGTGATCTTGACCGTGCTAAAGTGTTCTTGTTGCAGCTTCTACCTGGCGAAGCACTCGGGGCGGCAGCTGTCGCTGCAGCCGCAGCTGGGCAGCGCGGACCTGCACGCCACCTTCCGCTCGGCGGCGCCCGCCTCCCCGCCGCACTCCCCGCCCGCACCCGCGTCCTCCGCCCCCTCCGCCGCGCCCGCCGCACCCGCCGCCGGCTCCGGCGCGCCCCGCAGGCACATCATACAGGTGTCCACCTTCCAGATGTGCGTGCTGCTGCTCTTCAACAAGCGGGAGAGGCTCACTTATGAGGTACGTGCTGACAGTGCTGACTCACACCCATACCCCATTATTGAAGTGTTGACGTTTTTAAAGTTTCGCGCTATATTTACAATATTAAGCTCTGTTTACTGATATGATTATGTTTATATATTTTTCTTGTTATTTCTTTTATTTCGTTAATAGTATCTTTCTTTTGAAAACTTCAGTTTTATAATAAAATGACAAAAAGTATTAAAAAGTTATGAACAAATTTATTTTATTTATCTCATGTGGACTCTAAAATAATTTCAGGAAATCATAAACGAAACAGACATCCCAGAGAAGGACTTGGTACGAGCACTGCAGTCACTAGCTATGGGTAAACCCACTCAGAGGGTTCTCATTAAGCATCCAAAAACAAAAGAAATCGAGCCCTCACACCAGTTCTACGTAAATGATGCTTTCACGTCCAAATTACACAGGTAACTTAATATTTGTACTTAATTTTTCTTTTTGATGATTTTTAACAGACTTCAAAAAAAGGACGTTCTCAATTCACTGAAATCTTTATTTAGTCTCATAAATTGTCGACACTGTAAAAAAAAACTTATAAACATATTTCGTAACATATATATTTAGTTACATAAAAAAATCCGTTTGCAAATCGTTCAAAAAAATAATTTCGTCTAACACGATAGGTAACACTACCTAATCCCGACCGCTATAACCTATAAAATAATGTGCTCCAGGGTAAAGATACAAACGGTGGCAGCAAAAGGCGAGTCCGAGCCGGAGAGGCGCGAGACTCGCAACAAGGTGGACGAGGACCGCAAGCACGAGATCGAGGCCGCCATCGTGCGCATTATGAAAGCCCGCAAGAAGATGGCGGTCAGTATGCTTACACTCTGAACTACGGGATACTTAGTACTTACCAAGACCTCTTACTGCTTCTTAGATGTTAAACTATTACATTACCTATAGATATTTATTGTTATGGTTCTGTACCTCAAAAGGACAAAGGGAGCCTGGAACATGACTTTTGGGAGATAGATTACGATAATGTGTACTTTTCGTAATAAAATAAATATATTTAAATTTCTGCTCTAACACTACAGTTCAGTCCCCAGTAAAATTAGTTTCACTTTTCTGGCCCCTCATGAAAATAGTTTTCCACAACTAGTTTAAAGAGATCTCCACCAATCCGCATTGGAGCAGCGTTGTGGAGTATGCTAGAGGCCTTCCCCGGTTGTGCGGAGTGACCCGTGCCCAGCAGTGGGACATAAAAAAGGTTGAAGGCAGGGAAGTTTAAAGTGAAGTTGTTCGTTGTCGGTTCGCAGCACACGCTGCTGGTGGCGGAGGTGACGGAGCAGCTGCGCGCGCGCTTCCTGCCGTCGCCCGTCGTCATCAAGAAGCGCATCGAGGGGCTCATCGAGCGGGAGTACCTCGCGCGCACGCCCGACGACCGCAAGGTCTACACCTACGTCGCCTAAGTGCCGAGGTACGCCTCGCGCCTCGCGCCTCGCGCCGGACCCGATAGCTTTATAGTACCCCCTAACGGAACTTGGGCTCTTCACGCAATTACAGATGTTGGGCCAGGGTACGAGTCCAAATTACGGTCATTCCTTCATTAACACAACATATTATTACGGTAATCGACGTTTTACTTAAATAATGCGTTACAATGTTTTACTACCTCTGTATCTATTAAAGAAATTTCAGCACGCCGTTATGTTATACTCCGTTCACCCTGCAAGTTGGTTATATCTTGGCCCATGTCTCAATCTCTTACGGTACAGTACTTGACAATATATACTGCGCAATTATAAACTCACGTTCCGTCTTCCATTTCGTATGACACTACCGAGATGGCAGAAATCGATAGATTAGATAGTTAGTGTCTCTAATAAATGCGTTGCAGTCGTTCTGCAATGGCGATTTTTGTAAGTTAAAAGACTTGCCACAAAATTGTTCTTCTTTCAAAATAACAGTTAATATGTAGTTCACCCGCATCGAGCGTCGACCCCCCTTTTGATGGCTCGATAACACAGATTGAATGTAATCGATGTAAAAATATTGTATATATACAAATTACAAAATGTGGCTTTAGTGTAATTAATACTTCTCATTATGTACTATAAAGTGTTCCTCGTAATTTCTTAGAGTAGATAATTATGTTAAATTAAATTCTCTCTTTTATATAATGGCATATTTTATTTTACAACTACCTGTGTTAGCAAAAATAATATGGGAGCTATGAAATGTTACAACCTAAAGTTTTATTTTCAGGCTGTCACTGTTACGAGATCGATAAGTCCTAGAAGGGTAGAAGCCAAGTTAAAGTGATAGAAGTAACAAAAGTATTTATATTATTTCAAAATAAAATTATTAGTTATTACTGTTAACTATTTTATTTATTAATCAATACAAATAAACTGCATATATACATCAAACTGATATCAGTAACCGAATGATAACATTTGTTTGATGGATAATCAAAGAAAAGGTTTTTTGGCAGGTTGATGTTAAGATGTGGTGATTTGGCGAATTCATTTATTGGCCTACTGATATCAATAAATCTGATATCTATCGTTAAAACTATTGAATTATTCTCTTTTTCAAAAGTCACGTTGAATGGACTTCCAGTAACCGAAGCTTTTATAATTTTATTCTCCTCTTTATTTATTTTTCCACTCATATCAGCGAAGGCGACAACAAACGCATATCTAGTTACCAAGTTAAAGCACTTTAGTTTTGTTTCTTTTGATTGCTTTACTCCATATAGAAATTCCTGATCTTTAACTTCTAGAGGTATCCACTTATCGTCATTTATATCTTGTGGATTACCATATGGCGACACAAATAATTCCTGATTTAATTTTAAGTATTCTTTTATATAGGTTTGAATATTCTGACAGGCACTAGTTACGTTTTTGTTCATAATGTTCTGCTGCAAAGTCAATTTGCATTTATACCTCGTGTTATATCCAAACAGTAAAGTTTTGTTGTTATTGTAAGGCCAAACACACTTTCCATTTTCGTTAGTCGGAAAGGTTATACGATTTACAGAATATTGTAATGTTCTGTTGTAAAAGTTGCTGGTATGGTTGTTGGGAGCAGATGACGTAATAATCGGTAGTCCTGAAATATATCCTGGATTTCCACTTAACTGGATGGTGTTGTCAATGGACTCATTGCCTAAATACCACTTGACAGATATTTCTTGTACAAGCAATTGATTTCTATTACTTATGTTTTTCATATACAACTTTAGACTTGCATTAGTCATTCTTGATTCTGAATAATAAAACAAGTACTCCAATTTAAGAGCGAGGTTATTGCAATATTCGTTACTGCACCTTGGTGAATGAATGGTACTGTTATAATCTTCACACGTTACAGCGGTGCAAACGGAAACGGTCCAATTAGTACAATGTAATGCTGAACAGTTCTGAAAATCAACATAAATTCGATTAATCCTTGACAACAATTTGTAAATTAAAAAAAGCTGTTATCTTACCAAAACAGTGTTATTTAGTGACAAGTCCGTAACACTAATTAAATTGGTTCCTTCAATTGTTTTTAGCGCCGAAAACACGTACAGATCATCCAGTTTTATGTTACATTTAATACTTTCATTTATTAGGAACTTCATTTGCTTTTTACCGCTGCAATAATTATTAGCCACGGTGGTCGGCAAATCTGTGACAAAAAATATCTCAATAATTGTAATTATTTTTAAATTTATTTTTAGAGAACTTTATAATTGTCAATACTTACAGATAGAAAAAAGTGAGTCATTTTTAAGTACCCATAATGGATCACCGCGCTCGTATTTTTTCTTTTCAAAATTATAAATAACTTTGTGATTCACAGTACTTCTCCATTTGAAAGTAGAGTTAATTGACGCTTCATCAAGCTAAAAAAATATACCTGCGTTGTAGTTAATAGAATATTTTTAAAGATATTATTTTGCAAGGAGAAATCAACAGAAGCGCGCAGAGCCCCGCTGGAGCCCAACAATGGGCAATTTCAGGCAAGTTATATGATTTTATGCATACCTTAAAATGGCTTTTTATACGTTGATCGGGTAAATTAACTTTAGAGACACAAAATAACTCATCAAGAAGTCCGGTTGTTATGGTATTTCCGCATGTAGGATTATTGGTACAAAAATGTAATTTCTCAGTTTGCAATTTGTTGCAGCCATCTTTTCCACAATTAATAAAAAGTTTTCGATATTCTTCAGAGCAATCAGGATCACAACAGCAATTAATGTCGCATTTCTTGTGCTGCAATAGTATTAATGATGTAAGTATATTATTATATAATAATCCTTTCAAAAATATATATAAAGGGATTTTATTTAGCGTTACATTAGGTTGGATTTACAAATCCATGTTATAAATAGTTCTGAGTAATAACTAACCAATAAGTTACAGAAACATTTCTCGTTAATATCAGTTTTCTTAGTGTGGTATGGTTTAGCTGTTGTTGTAGTACTTTTATCAAGCAACGTTATCTCAGTTACATTGTCAAATTCAGTGTTTTCGAAATACGATTCTGTAGTAAAGAAATCATCTGTGACCGATGCATTCTCATCAAAAAACGCTTCCTTAAATGTGGTACTTAAAATGTCTGTTGATGTCGATGTGTCGGTATCTTCTAAAGACGAGTTACTGTACTTTCCAAGGCGCGCATTATTGGCTTTAAAAATCGTTTGGTCAGTTTCAATACGATAAAACAAAGCATGCGCTTCATTGCGCTTCATCCTTTCCATCACGTTTCTTTTCTGTGCAGTTGTATTTGAACTTATTGCAGATTCCTCATCAAGCTGCAATCTTTCGTTGATGAATTCCATGACACAAAATTGCATAAATACTGAGAATATTGTAAAACCAAGATATGTTAGAGGGTTCATCTTCACTTATATTCTATTCCAAATTGCGAAAAATTTCTTAGAATAACGTAAATGTTAAGCTGAACGCTGCCTTTTGATTGAGTACTCAGTTTGTGCCTGAAATATATTTAAAACGAAGCGATAAGTTATGAAATTTGCACTGCAATATATTGATAATACGCTTAGTTACCTGTCTATTCCTAAATTTACAATATCTATTTGTGTCAGCTGGTGAGTCCCTCCAAGAAAATACTGGCGAAGACTATCAGTTATTGTAACAGGTCGTGGTATCCAACAAGGCACCTCCACTTGGTGGTATCCTGGAGCAGCGGGCAGACTGCAGACACCGTACCCAACTATCCAAGACCGTCCAATTGTGTCAAGGCAACTTACTTGAATTACAATTTTAGGCCAACCTATTAATTAAAAAAAAAGACTTATAGGTAACATAAAATATTTAAAATATTTCATTTTGCTTACATTTAAGAACATATATCAAAATAATTAGTAGGGAATATATTATTACCTTGTATTCCTTTGGTGACATAATGTAAATCCAGTGGATGAGACCAAATAATACTGTTTTTGAAATCTGGCTTCCCTGACACTGTTTGACCCTCTGAACAACCAGATATTAAAGTCCAGTTTGGTCCTGTTAATCAAATCAAGAGTTTAGATATATTATATAAGTATAGTAAGAAAATAAAGCAGCTAATAAAATTAAATACATAAATTTATGAAAATGTTTAAGATACAAGTGTATCACAAAATTAATAACAGTGTTACACGATCTTAAGACTATCAGTACTCACCTGTTTGAATAGAATATCGGCAGAATAGCGATAAATGGTCTTTGAAGTCAGAAGCACAGTGCAATTGGCCTAAAATATGTAGTTCTGCCATGTGACAAATAAAAGTTAATAATTAATGTAATGTAACATCAGTTCTATTCCATTCTGTTATTGGATCAGTTGCCATGACGACGAAACTTGCTTGACTACAAAATAAAATATAGCTACGTTACAGTACTTACTCTATACTTTATGGATTGACATATTGATCACCGACCAGTGCTCAGCTGTAGTACAGTAGCCCTATCACGAACATTTTACAAATCCGTCATCGAGTAGTAACTTTACAGTTAAATTTTGTATGGGATTTTGAACAGCGCTGCGTATCGGGAACTAAAAATCGTATGGATAAAGTGACATTAGGTACGTAACTCGATTACTTAACGTAGTTCTTTATTATTCGTTATTATATTTCGTGATAGGGCTACAGTAATGGTATAAGTTCATAAATGCGCAGGGAGATTTAATAAAAACATGTTTTACAGAGTTATAACATTTATTGGTAGCAAAATAGATAGTTTTCTGTTGTTTGTGGTAATAGGTAGGTTTCAATCAGAGGTAGGGCTGCCAGCCGGGGAAGAGCCTGCAGAGGTTGGCGGGGTCGGCGGCGCGGGCCAGCAGCCGCGCGGCGTGCCCGCGGGCCGACACCGCCCCCCCGCGCCCGCCGCACAGCTTGCGCCGCACCGCCAGCAGCGCGCGCTCGGCCAACGCGCCCACTGGCGTTTCTTCTGCGCCTGTATAGTATACAACACAGTAACCTTAATGAACACCATATAGCAGACAAACCAAACTACACTAAAAAATACATGGTACAGACAGCCTTATTATAGCAAAAAAGTTATTAAAAAATAGGTTTTAAGATGCACTTTATAATTATATACAGACAATTTTATGCATGAGGCATGACTAAAACGAGGAAATATTTTCGTAAATTTACATTGAACACTATTCTCCCTCAGTTTCTTGTCGGAAACTGCCCACGAATGCAGCGGGTCGCACAACAGAACCTCCAGTATCGTTAGCAACGTTTCCTGGTTGTCGCGAAGCAGTTGTAATGTTTTTTCACAACATCTGCAACAAAACAAAATTTGTTTTATAAAAGTATTATGCATATTACATTCAGAGTATATACAGATAGGCAAGAATCAAATTTGAGAATTCGCCGATAAATTGAAACGCTGACGTTCAAACACGTGGACATTTCCGATTCGACACAGAGACCGCGAATCGATTGGTTTGAAGGATCTCGTTTTAATTATGTATTAATTAATCGAAAGTACTTTATAAGTTAAAGTAATAGTTTTAATTCGCACCCTATGCAAATAAAGGTAAACGGAATGAAATAAAAACGCACCTCCTGAATACTCCTTCAACTCCGTTGCAGCCAAAACCCGCTATTATATCTTGAGTTAAACGAAATGGTACAGTTTCTGGCGTTCTGAGTGTTTTTCCTTGATCAAACGCGATACCTATGAAAAAAACATAGATGAAAATAATGTGTATGAGTCACCTCAATAAAGTTATATTTTAGGAGCAAAAAAAACAGTAAACATATTATTGTTTTCATAACATTATACTTCATCAAATAATAAATAGGCGAGAAAAAATTATATTTACATTACCACGACTTTTTGTATGCGCACATTAAAAACGTTTATTATGCAATTAGTATTAAAGCACATTTTATAACTTAATAACGACTCTTTCTTTAAAATAAACTACTATTTAAATAACTTACCGAAATCAATATGTATCACTTCAGCAGTACACTTATCAATTAAAATGTTCTTCACGTGTCTGTCTCCCAAGCCCATGATGTATCCAACCATGGAAGAAGCTGCAACGCTAATAGGAGAATATGTATTTTTTTTATCATTATACTTTACTAATATTCGGGTGCATGACCCATCCACCTACTGGCTTTACCTACTTTTTTTTATAACTTATGCCTAGTAAACAGGCATGCGGGCCACCTGATGGTAAGTGGTCACCGCCGCCTATGGACACGGGCAACACCAGGGGAGCCACCAA
>DWAV01000765.1:0-16767 GCA_018231305.1 Noctuana lactifera
ACAGGCTTAGAATTATCAGTTGGTTAAATCTCATTCAGAATGAAATAATGTTTTAATAGAGTCAATTTTAGATAATATATCGTTAAATTGATAAACCTACTTTTCAGGCTTACTAAGTTCATTATATGTAAATAAAAACAGCCAAATAAAACACCTCGTCCGTTTAGAGGTCGGTATATATGATTCTCTGAGGCAGCAGCATAAAAAAGGAAAAAAGTTTATGAAACGCAATTCTTTTCAGCTAATAGTAGTAATTTTGACGGCGCAAAGAATTACAGTGACCCAAATGAGTATGTAAGTATAATGCTTAAAGAGTTCTTTTAAATATCCTCAGCTCGACAAAAGACCTTACACAATCCACTTTCAAGTCGAGCGCCGAATGAAAAGAGAGTAAAAATTTCTCTCAGCCATAAAGTTAAAAACTTTATAATTAGACCGACTCTTTGGACGAGTTAATAAAAGATGCCACTGAAACGCCTTTTAGTGGAGGCATTAAAGAAAACCAATTGAAAATTCTAGAAGGTTCAAGGAGTCGATCTTTGGGAATAGTAAGTTCGATTGGTATGGTTCGATTTGAATTGTGCAGACTAATTGTTGAAATTCCTTTTGAAACTTTATTAGTTTTCAGGCAAGGGAAGATATATATTGATTCGGCATTATGCTCACTGTCCATGACTACACAGTATAAGATGGCACTGATGGAGTGAAACTTATGGACGAGATAGGTGAGGTCTTTTTACTAGAAAAATATACAAATAAGCATATTCGGTTTTTTTTCTACAATCAATTTGGTTTAAGAGTATCTCCCTATTTGAGGTTAAAGATATTTGTTACCGATTATTTTATTTATAAAAAAAACTTAAACCATAATTATATCTAATAATAAAAAATTTGTGAGTTTTTTCAGACGTGTTGGATACACTACTTACCTACTTAAAAAAGCCTTTCGCCGTTTGGAATCCGAAGAATAAATTAATAACACGATGAAAATTTAACATGCCATGTTATATTCTATTAGGGGAGACAGGGGTGACTGGCCTTACAACCTCAGCTTATTAATAGCTTTTTGTTTATATGCCGCGCGGTTCCCTATTAATCACAACGAGGGGAGGTTAGGGTAAACTGTTTAATGCAACAGTATATACTGATTACCTGGTATTAGGTACTTACTTATAATAATTATGCAGTAAATAAAGATCTACATTTATTTATTTTCTTTTTGGAAAATAACTATATTATATAAAAAGAAAACTATTAAAATTCTACGTCTGCTATGTACGAGTAGGTATTTATCCCATATATAATTTACCTTAATTTTTATACCTAGAATTATAACCGTATATTATATTAATTGCGATCTAAAACCATACAGTTTCAACCGAATAAAATGATTAAAACAGAGTCATTTTCCTATAAAATCTGCGGGAAAATTCCTACACTCTCCCACCTAGTCGTGTAGTTCAATCCATCTGTAAAATCGTGTAGTGGCCAAATAAAACTGGTCTCGTAGGAAATCGAGCCTAGAAATTAACATCCAATGTACGGCTATAACTTCGAGTCCCGGAGGCCAATGGTTTAATTAATGGTTGGGCGGCAATGTTTTGGTTAGCTAAAGAGCCTAATAGAGATAGGGTCATTACGTCGAGTTGTGTTACGAAATCGGAACTGGAAGAGCGACGATACAATACTTCTAAAATTGTACTCAGACTATTGTTCAACGCTGCATTTAACAAAACTGATTTCAGAATTTCATTTAAAATTTAACAATAATACTCATTGTTTTACATTACATTACACCAAAAAAATAAAAAATCACAATACAAAATACTCACTCACATTTAATAGAAATTTAAAATTGTACATTTAAAAGAAATTGATAAAAGATGGCACACTTACCTATATTCTTAAAATCTATCGAGTGATTAATAAAATGGACTATATAACGCTACTCAAAAGGATGGTCGCTTACCTAAAAGTCTATTCTTTGGTAACTGAATTGCGAGGAGAGGCTGTGTTGACGGTGTTGAGGCAGTTAATAAACTACGACCCTTACATCACATAAGATACCTACTCTTACTACAGCTAGAGACATCGCCATGTTTCAGAGTGGACGCGGGCGCGGGTACCTATGCGAGCGCGTGTAAATCGAATGTACATAGACGCCGTCACTTGCTTGAGTTTATAATCCTCCTATAAGCCACGTGTCCGTATGAGGCAGGCCACGTGGGTATTTTTAAAGGCTTCGTTCGTCCGTACCCATAACAATAGAACAGCGTCTTTTAGTGTGGTCCTAAACTATTGATTAATACGGAAGAATTACACTTGTAACTCTTTCGGTACTTTTAACTCGTAGAAGCGCGCTCCCCAAGCGCCCGCACCCGCCCTCGCACCCGCTAGTGTCTATTGGGCACTTTGCGTGTAACGTAATGACATAAAACTCGCGAATGATATAAATTATATAATATTACGAGTATATACGATTATGGTAACGAGTCACGTGAGTGTGAGATCATTACACGGTGTTATGTCGTTAATGTTAATGGTCTGTGTTAAGTTCATGTATAAAGTAGCTAGGTATTTAATACTGTGTTAAAGGCCATCATAAATTATATTTACACGTGTTGTGTTACACGCCAAAAGGTATTAACTATTTTCAATAATTTTCTCTATACACGTAATGTAGGTAAATAAATACGCTTTTAAGATAACTTCAATATAATCTTCGGTAGTTTGAACTTAAGCTACGACGAACCGCGCAGATCATAACAGTGGTAATACTTATAATAATGGCGGGATTAGCTGACTGCTATCCTGTAATCTGTGTGTAGTTAATTCCGGAATATGGTTTGTTTCAGGTGCGTTTACGGTAATAGAATATTGACTTTTGAAAGCTATTGAATGCAACAGAATAAATAAAATAATCATAACATAGTAAGTACGTATGGATAAAATATATGACGTGTAGAAAAGTAAAATGTTTATTTTAATACTTTAATATAATAAGAACACACATAAAATTATTCTTCCATTATTTTGTTGTAGACTGCCTTACAGTGTAACACTAAAGAGTTGATGATTATATTCTGATTTTATTATATTTAGAGATTACTCGTAATAATTATTGAATACTAACTTATTCTATGTTCAATACAAGGTTTATTATGAATAAATAATTTTAAAATTATTTTAATACTTATATTTAAATATATTTAAAACATTGCAATGTGTTTAAATCACGTAAACCTTTGTAATCTTCACAAACAATATAAGTATTACACTATTGTTATACTTTCAAACTAATTGCTACTGACAAACCTTGGCACTGTTGGTATTATGAAACTAGTTTTAATTTATTCCAATAAAGTTAACCTCTTGTATATTTCCTCTTCCCTACCCAATAATTGAACCTATTAAGCATAACTTTAACAATATACATTTACAAACTAATGCATGATATCAGTTACTCCTATACGTAATTGTTCGAGCAAGCACGATAACGCTACGATCAGAACTGTAACCACAGTACCGTTTTACAATAATAATAGCGGGATTAGTGGAGCGCCGTGCCGGGATCTTCGTGCAGTTAATCCCGGGATAGCTCGGAATGTGAGCGAAGTTATGATCCGTTTTACGTTGCCTTCCCCTTTCACATGATCTTAGTAGCTGAAACTCAAAGTCTTATACTTTTAAAATAATTATTATTATGTTCGGCAGTTATTTTTGGAATTAACAAAATAGACAAATTATTTGCTTTGCCCAAGCTATAGAAAGTGCCCTATTAGACGTCCCTTACGCCAGGTAGGCGATACCAGAGGTCGTATTCTGGACCCAAATTACAGGAACATATAGACTAGTAAGGGTTTCGAGTTATAAAAAACTAAATTCAATTTTCATTCATTGTCGACTTCATATTGTAAGAATGTCACGTTTGGTGAAGAAAACGAGCTACGACTACGACTACTATATTTGTGTCATTTCATTACATTATTCCTAAAAAAATTACTTTAATTATCCTTTGTTTACAGACAATTTATTCATAGTTACGAGTATCGCGTTGTTTGCAGAATTATTATCATATCGTAGAGAATTCTGATGACGTGCGTTCATAAGAAAACTTTATGCTAGACGAATT
Source organism: Noctuana lactifera (assembly GCA_018231305.1). Taxonomy (NCBI): domain Eukaryota; kingdom Metazoa; phylum Arthropoda; class Insecta; order Lepidoptera; family Hesperiidae; genus Noctuana; species Noctuana lactifera. The sequence goes on from DWAV01000765.1 coordinate 4,133, forward strand.
TCAAATGAACCTAGTCTCTCATCTGTTATATTCTGAATGCTTGTTTTATATATTTCTATAAAATAAATTCATCATTGTGAAGAAAATAACACTATTCTATTCGAATAAAAGAATTTTACCGTTGAATCAAAAATCAAGCTTCGTTATATAATGTACAAAAGAACATCGACTCTTTCATTACGTCTTTTAATCACTCAATTCATGTGATTGGGGGAAAATAAACGTTCGCGCTTATCTTTAATATTTCGTTTGTCTTTATTAATATTGATCAGCATCCGATGCCTAACGAATAATGAATTGTAAGGATAAACGGACATCGAAATACTTAAGAAATAAGCTTTATTTATTTAGTATTTATCGTTAGGTAGTCGAAATTCGACTTCAGTTTATTAAACTTTTCACTATTATTAAAAGCACTAATTTATTTTGCAAAAATATAAAATATAAAAATATAAATATTTATCGCCTGCATTGTCTAGCAAAGTATAAAAGTCATATTTAAAACGATAAATTTAGCTATAATCCTTGACCTGTAATGTTATCTGTTAGTGATTTTGGTTCTGACAGACAACATACGCGGCTGGGGAACTTTATTTTATAACATGTACACTGTATAGCTAACAAGTGTTTGGCGACATACAACACGGGTTGGCCGGGCCTGGACTGGAGCGTCGTTGTGGAGTATCTCCACGGCGTTGTAGAGTATGCGCCAGGCTTTCTCTACCCGTGGGTCTCTACCCGTGCCCAGCAGTTGGGCACAGATAACAAAATATAGATGCCGCCATTTCAATATGTGTTCAACCTAATACAAAGAGCGAACAAATAACTCACAAACTGTATCTCTTTTAGCTTCAGTAGCTCTGAAACGCTAAAAGGTTTCTCGTGTCGAGACAATGTTATTTTATTATATTGATATATTTATGTAATAATGTGTGGCAGCTTAAAGTTGAGCGGTAATTTTGTGTTTAGAGTTATCCAGATCGTATATATTTTGTATGTAGATTTATAATTGCGGCGAAAGTTGTTTGACCACGAACCCATACTTGGCCAGTGTACTTGGCCATAGTTGGTAGACTATGGCCTAAATATTTCTAATGTTTGGGAGGAGTCCCGTGCAGTGGGACAGTAATGGTTTGACGATAATAATGAGTTGTGGATATGTGTTTATAAGAAGAAATACAATACAAAAGACAATAATTTGCAACGCTTTAATTATGCAAAATGTTAAATGGGAATCTGTGTTTGACAGACTTAATTGTTTACAATACAAGTATAATTGATGTTGCGAAACAATCCAGTATGCCGGCTAGGTTTTCCGACAATTTAAGCTATAATAAAAGTTAAAATTTTAACTTTTAATTATAAAACAAATAAGTGACATTTTTATTTCCAACCTCATGGCTACTGGATGAAATTTAAAACTGAAATAAGCAGGCCTTAAACATAATTTAATTTTCATTGTTTCATTTTTAACATGAAATTAATAAAAAATAATTTAAAATGTCAATATAATTGCATTGGTTACGGCATCTATATAGTTTAATTACTAACTTTTTCGTATCGTTATTTTTCGTTACTAGTGGAAAATATCCTATTGTTCAAGGAAAGCTAATCTTAATTCGCTTTTCTCAATATATTCAATTTGGTAGATATTAGATACTTTTTTAGGTCTAAATTGACTTTCTTGAAATAAGATCAAGGGAAAGGCTAATCCTATTTCGTGACTTGGCTGGATTTAAGAAGGATCATTTGACATTAAATTGCTGTCTAGTCACCAGTCACCGCAGTGAGCAGGGATGCTGCGTAAACATGACGTTTGAAATCAGACATTGTTTAAGTACAAATTATAATTTTAAAGGTGTAAGAATTTCGATAATAGCCCAAATTAAAATCATACTTTTCTACCTCACCACAATATAATTTTTAATTATATTATCTTTAACATAGAACTAGAAATAATCATCATTATCCAAAGTACCTAACACAGCATTAAGCTGGAACATCTGTTCCAAGAAAAATTGACATTGTATGAATTTAATAATAATAAATTAAAAAACTTTAAATAATCCTTAACAGCTGTACCAACCAGTTGTTCCTAAATAGTTATAAATGCTCTTACTTTATTACTATGATCATCAATCAGATTACAATCGAGAACAGAACGGAGAACGATCAGAAAACGAATGAAATACGGCGATATCTTCAATCTTTATAAATAACAGAGACTGTAAGTGGTGAATTTACAAGTATAAGTAATGACAGAAACGTTGCCAAGTCTGCGGATTGAGAGACGGCTAATAGACTTTCTGGAGATATTATCGTGGATAAAACAATATTTCCTCGTAGTGTTATCGTTTTTCGTATTGTATTTTTTCGTAGTAGGTAGTTAAATAAATTAAGTTATAGAATTGTAGACCATCATAATATACTCGTATGTTCTTTTTTGACAACGGGAATTGAACAGTTCTCTGACAACACCAGAATCCTCGAACATAAAGGATGAGAAACCCACAAAACTATCCGCAAGTTCTTTACCGAAGAAATCGCACGGACCTTTTTTGCGCGTAACAGCAAGAAAAGTAAGTGGGCTCGAATGGAAGGAAAACACAGTTTGTTTATATATTTTATACAAAACTTTCAGCGACATATTGCTTGGGAGGAAGTTGGGGAAATATTTTGTTTGGAGCGAATTACAAATCAATATAAGTAGCGACGGACTTGTGAGCGAGGCGACTCTTTCGTAATTTTAACTGTGTAAGAAGTAAGAACTACGTACTGTTACAGATGGAATCGTTGTATGGAATCAAAGAGCCATGTAAATATTATTTATTTCTTGCTTCAGAGACAAAACCTTCTACAAGACACCCTCTCATCTTTTTTATAATTTGATCAAGTAGATGCCCGATTGTTTTAATTATTTAAAATATCTCCCAAACTTTTAATTAAAATAGAATTTCAAGCTACAAGTTCCAAAATTTGTGCTGTATACAAACACTTCATGCATTAACCATTTAAATTTTAATAGAATATTTAATATCTCTAGGACTTTTAGTGCATAATATACGACTACTCTTACTACGCTTAATTATACATTCACATTTTAATTGTATATTCTTGAATTTAAAGTACATTACACGCCACGCACTACAATAAGTAAGTATTTAAAAAACGGACTACAGTAACTCAGCAATGGATAGCTTGTGACATTTTCTCGCCTGTCTCGTTTTAATGGCATCATACTAATTCCTGGGAAAATACGAAAAGACAAAGCTTTTACAGAGTTCAGAGGACGTTACCCCAGGGATCAGATATGGGGTGAAGTGGCTCTATATAAATAATAATAGTTCAAAATATTCTTTTCAAAGGATTGTCCGAGTAAATGTTGCTTTTATATTGTGGAATGGAAATTCATTGTAGTTGCATACAGTTTATGATTTGAATGAATAGTTTATGAATTGATGCAGCTTGCCCAAGGCGGTACCACCGCTTCATAACCGGCAGTAAAACAAAAGATATCGAGGTTGCTCTCCTACGCGATAGGCTGATCTTATAAAATTGAAACCCACTATTCTGTAAGCACATGCCGTGCACAAGTGCACGATTGCGAAGAAGACTGTCTGTTGTCCGACGTTTGTTGTAAGATTCATTTCCACATTTAAACTTGGAACGGCCCGGCCTCAATCTTGAAACAATTAAACTGTTGTTTTTCAATTGTTTGACATAAGTGTATTTCCACACGAACACGTTAGAAGTAACACATTATCTACCATCAGTTCCGAGGTGCCGGCAACATGTGTTGCGCTGCTGTGCAGTGAGCGATGACTTTTCTTCTGGTTCTACTCGTAAGTTGAAAGTTCAGTAGTATTTGAGATAAAATAATGCTATCGAATTCGAGCTTAAAATGAATCGCTAAATTTGTTACTACTACTGACTAATAGTAAAGTCAGACTATGAATGTAAACCGTTTATATACGAATTTACTGTATATATTTATACACAGGTTCCTGCACAGGATCCTAGTTACATCAATTTAAGTACTTCAACATGGCTGAAGATTTTCCTCGAAATCATGTTTGCAGTTTGTTTTAATCAGCGCCAATAGGATACTTTTACATATATTATTATAATGAGCCATTAATAATTACGGTAGGTAGGTATATAAATATTTTTCTGCCGAGCAGTATCCCCTCGTAATGTAATATTTAAATATTTTTTTAGGTTACTATTTTTTATATTGCTACTGTAAAAGTTAAATCTTCGATTGGTGATTTACCTTTGCTCCTAAACTTAACTATAAACCTCGAATTACTTTTTAGCGCACAAAGTCCAAATCTACAAAGTTGGTAAGCAATAAGAAGAAAAGTGTTGTCAGTACAAATATTTGGAAACTGCACTAAAAGTTTGCAGTAATGTTGCGACAGGAAACTTTACCTCTATTCCAATATTTACTACACAACTTCGTGTCTGTATGGTAAGCTTATTGCTGCATTGTACCTAATTGTAAATAAAGCATTTTTTTTACATGCTATATAGGTATGTTCGTTGGTTCGTACTCATTGAGGCACTATTAACAATGTATCTAAAGAATAAGCACAAAACTCCATAGTTTTATTTCACTCATCTAAAACTTCACTAAAGTTTTATGCGATTAGAAATTTCATAAAATTCACGATAAATTCCATCACCTTTATAACAGTTAGAATATTTAAAAAGCTACTTAAAGCTAACCATAAAACGTGTCTCCTTAAGAATAACATAGCAGATAAATGCGAGGGAACATCAAACACGATATAAAGATATAAAAAGGCAATAAAACTCGGTCACCATTACGACCACCTGTCCCGGGATATGAAAATAAAATGTTTCATTTGTTCTAATATACGAAGGATCTGTTTGTGTAACGTGTTCATTTGTATGTTGAGGAAATTCCGAGAGTGCTACTGTAGGGTAAACTAAGTAACGTTAGTACATTCAGGCTTTTTTATTTTTTATTTGTGAAACATACAATACTAATAAATAAAAGATCTAGAAAAACTTCGAATCTAAAGATATTCTTTTTTCGCTAAATTGTATTTTCCAAAAAAACATATATGGAAAACTCGTGAAAACACTGTTAAATATTTAACACTTAATACGACTTCGTTTAGGTGCGGGTTTAAATAAATTTTTGAAGAGGGTGTGAAGCATAAAATGATAACTTAGTTAGTTAGATAGTCAACCCACAAACTCTGCGAGCGCAGATACCTAGTTATAACTTCACAGTTTGCTAACAATAACGCCAGCATCAGATAAAACTTGACAGAAAATATTTGATATTGGTCCAATTATAACAAGAACTTTTCTCCCATTTCAAAGCTTTAGGGAAATGTTAATATTATTATGTATATGGAAGAGATAGCAAAATGCAGCAGGGTTATTGACATTCTTCTTGTAAAACGGAAACTAGCCTCACTATATTTATTATCTAAATAGTAGACCACTAATGAAAACGAACAAATTAAAAAAAAAATTTCATATATTATTATTTCCCGTAATGTAAGGATTGTTCTTATCTGTCAGTTGTTCTTTACCCCGGGAGTTGTGACGTCTGTAAGGAGATGCGGGAAAAATATTCCTTGTGCTTTGCGCCATCTTTTTTAAAAGAAATTGTTAATTATAGGTATAGTAGTCTTAAGTCAGAGAATCCCAAAGTCAGTCTAGCTAGTAATGCCTTTAAGAATCAGTTCTTTTCTAGCGCTCTATTTGACAAAAATATTTTGTTTGGAATTGGATTTGGAATGGAATTAATGTTTTTTGTTGTGGAAGGATAAAAATAAAAAATATGACAACGAATTCCACATACCACACCTAGTGTTCATATTTGTCGTGAAACATAACGTACCTATATTTTACGAGTTGGCCATAACAACGTCTCCACGTTGATGGAATCAATAACTTATTACCCTTTTCATACTTTTATGGTTCCATTTTATCTTTAAACCATCATAAAACCTCTTTTTAAATTATTTATCCAGTCCTCTTCTTAATTGTTTACTAGGATTGTAAATTGAGTTATTTTTCCCTACAAAAAAAATTTAAGACTTGCTCTCTAGTCCATAGTTGGTTTGTTCACATATCAATGCGATAACAAATTATTTAGGTTAGAACAAATGTTACAAATGCATTACATTATAATTTACTTAGGAAACTTTAATGGCTGTACGGCAATTAATTTTATAATTCATTAATTAATAATAGATGGCGCTGCGTCTAGTCGACCATTTTGTCTACCTCTAAAAGTCAATGCCTGATTTTTTTGAGCGATGAGACAGAATTCACAACGCGAGTAACAAACGAAATTTAAAAAGGAGACACGAAAGATGTAAATATTGAAGCAGGTCTGTTCAAACATGTAAAATAAACTGCATTAGTTACCAGGCAGGTATGAGTCGACCGGGGTTAATATTTTAGGCAACCTCCGGCGAGGACGTGACGCCACTACCAATGTAGGACTTAGAACACACGTACAAGCGATTCAAGCATACCTTGTAAGGTTTTTTATTTTTCAAGACTGTTATACAACCTGAAAACGGTATTTTATATTGTAGTTCTTTATTAAGAATGAAAGAATTTATTTCGCATAAATCAAAACCTTTGCAATAATCAGCTTGAAAAAGAAATAAAAACATCTGAAAATATCGCTAAATAAAGAATTAATATTACTCTACTTACTATGTATACTTATTAATAACGTTACGGCATAACATTTTACAGTCAACTATGACTTGCTCCATAAAGTTCTCGAAAGGCAAGTGAAGTTTATCAATAAGCACTTAGCTAACGTCGTACATACCTACACTATGGCCTAAACTATCATGTTTGAAAAGAGACTCATGCGCAGCAATGGGACAACTATTACAGTTTACCAAATTTACTAACCTAACCAAAAGGAAATACCGTAACAGATGTTGTTATTAGATACGTGGCTGAACATTAATCATCACACGTCGTATTTGTTTCCTTAAGGTAACAGGAAAAAAATGACCGACCGATTCAACCAAGCAATCTGTATTTGTCAGACTTCGTCCCCAAGGTGTCGTGAGAGATGACAGAGCAACAGATATCGGGGGGAGATGCGTTAAACGCAATACCTTTTAAACCATACCAAGCACGCAAAAACGTAACTGGCCGCCCCGTTTTTACATACATAATTTACAAGTACGAGTACCTATGCTATCGAAATATCTATAAAATATTACTGAAAGTCTGTGTCTAGAAAATATATTAGTGAAAGTCTGCATATAACTGAAAATAATTACTAATAAAATAAATAAATAAAATGTTAAAATGTTAAAGAAAATAAAATGTTGCCAGTTTGTGCTTGTTAATCTCGAACACGGCTTAACCGATTCGGATGCCGTATTAAGTATTGTGGTAAGCTTCACTTAATCTTTTATGCGTTTTATTTCAATTGATTCATAAATAAAAAAGTTATGTCGATAAAAAATCACGTCAACTTATCTATTGGAAAAAAATTCTATCAAAATACTGTTTAGTTGACTTGGCTGTAACTTAACAGTATCAACTTTAAAATGCTTTGCATGTCATCACTAAATATTTCGTATTTCAATCTGCTGAAATGTTAGACGCATCTCCTTATGGATTCTACTTCCTACGTACCGAATTCTATTGGATTTACGACGTTTGGCCTTCTGACGGCCTTGTGAATGGCCGGAAGACGTAATACTGCGGGATCGTAATGAAATTTACTTTAGGAGCTCTTGCGCGTTTCTGCTCGCCTAGTACCCTAATAGAGACGGGCAGTTATTAACATGGCTTCCATGATTAAATTAGTAGACCTCCGAAACTCCGTTTGCTTGCTTAAGCTGATTTGACGTAACAGACGCAAATCTAGTTTTATGTCGGTAGAAAATTCAATTTAAATACGACTGAAATTCCAAATTACATTCATTGTCTTAGAAAATTATGAAGGGGAAATAGAATTTAATATGCACAGGAATACACAACAATTGCCAGGTGAAACCGAAGTTTTCGTAAAATTAAGTAACTTCGAACCAAACTTGAAGCTTGAGTTGAGCGAGTCGAGAGTTATTTATCTTTAGAACATAATTAATACATACTAAATGAATTTCGATACCGTTAACCGCGGTAAAGGTGGAAAATTGAGGTGTATAGTTAAATGCATAATATGCATATAGGTACAAGCTTAAAATAAAAAACCGAGTCAGTTGTTGTTAACACACAGACACTTACACACATCCATAATATGTACATACCAAAGGTTTGAAGTCTACTTTAAACTAACTTTGATACAACTTTGATGCACTGATATTAATAAATATCATGTTCATCCTTTATATAAATGAAATTTTAATAATAAGGTACAGTTCATCTCTATTGGCAAATAAAATAATAAAATAAAATTAATTAACCAACTTGCTAGACGAACAAAATGAAATCAGTTAGGGTGAAAAATGAATGGCGTTTATAATATAATAAAGTTCATTTGGCTTGAATATTCTTTTGTGAAAGTAAGTTTTAATGAACATGTCATGAGTTATAGCGTCGAATTCAACAAACAACTAAATTCACGAAATACGAGTAGAAAATTGCTCTGAAGGTGGTATAGCGAATCTTTTGTTACGTTCCACGTTTACTTTACATATGGAAATATGGATATGGCAGTAAAATAAGACTGAAACATAAGGTTTGACCTAAGACTACGAAATAGGTGATAGGTTTTTAGGTTAATTTTAGTTCAGAACGTTGCTATAATAATTTTTTTAGGATATGAAGAAGTAGAACCGCATCATGAAGACTTCAAAACTTTAGTAATATTGCAAATCATCGTTGCTTTTAAGACAAAACTATTTTATCATAAAACATTTGTAACAAAAATTAGAAAATAAATTATAATGATCCATAACCTGACATAAGCTTATAATCTGAGATTTTCAATATTTTGTTTTTTAATTTATTTGTGTAAAGTAAAGAACAACAAAGTGTCACATCCATTTGAAAATATCGTTGTTACATCTACGGTTCCAATATTACTCTAACCAAACTTTGTTATTACTTTATCCGAGTTTATTTGGAAAATGAACTGGAAACTGGTGTCCAGTGGCGACGCGCGCGATTTATAATCTCTCACCAACAATATCATGCAATTTTAGCTCTTATCTCGTTCCCATAAGATCTCTAAAATAGCGTGAAAAGTCAGGTTCATTGATGCGACATTTTGTTCCAGACTTGCGTCAAACCATAATAACCTCTATGTGATGGTTATAAGGATGAGATCAAACGCAAACTTACCACGGTTTTGATGCTGTTTATAATTATTATGGAAATATAAAACAGTTTAGAGACTATAAACGAAGTATTAGGTCGGTTTAAGCGCGATTTTATTTGGCAGGTGACAGTGCATATTTCGTTTTAAAAGTTATGTCAGTGTAAATCTGTATAAGCCAATTTTTTCGCTATTAAAGGCAGCACGCGCGGGACCAGTTTACGAGGGAATTGGGAATACCATTATGGGAACCCATTATAGGAATCGGCTTTAAGTAAAACATTTTACGCTGGGAAAGCATAGCATGTTTTTATAAAACAGGATAAACTCGCTGAAGTCGGCCTTCATTTTACAAGTTGTATGATTGATCTTTTCTTATACTGATTTCTTATTTTCATTATACTGTTTACATTTCTCTATATTTTGCTGTTTAATTTTAACAAAATAACCATTAATCTCGATCATGATATAAAATAACTATATTTTTTACTAAATTGCACTAACAGTCATCATGCCTATTGCCGTTGGTTAGAAAAAGCCTCTCCAATAGGCCACATGAACTTGGATAGATTGCAATACTGTTACTACGAGTATGCCCGTTACAAGTTCTTCACAGTTTAGGCTATAACAAAAACTGTCATTGCCTAAACTCTGAAGAAAGTGTGAAGACGAAATGTGCCCCATTTGGCACCCTATATTACGGGCTTTGAAAAACGAATATAAAGTAGACAAAGTTGCCGAGTATGAATTCGAGTTTAAAAGACAATTTATTATTCGTAGTCATCACTGGGGTTTGCTGAAAACATGAATTATATTGTACCGGGGCATGAAATATTCCGAAAGTTTCAGTTGGTTCGGCCTTTGCCCCATTTCAGTGTGTTCTAGGATATCGGATGTATTTTATTAAATATTCATTGTACAACATTTATATTATCACTGAGAATTTTACTTTTCGTTTAGTTTGACTCATATTTTAAGCAACTTCTTTGATATACCTACTTAAAGAGTGGGTGAGTCTCGGGAATTTCTCTCAAGGCGCTGAATTAGGTCCAATTTCGGATTTCTAGACCTTGCACATAGCAAGTTGCTTATCTACATTAGATTTTTAACAATATCTATTACTTTAGCTGAATTATATGTAATACATACATAATATATGATGATATGTGTGTTGTAGTGGCTATCGTGCCGGTCCGTCATGCGAAGGGTGCTGTTTCAAATTCATTCTGCAATTATTGTGAAAATATCAGACTTAATTGATATAACATAATGTAATTATACCTTTAAGTATTGTGTTATTCTGATTTGGTAAATTTTAACACAGACGTGAACCGGCTTAACATTATTTAGTGGTTTAATGATTGACACAGCATTAATGAAACCAGTCATTTACATTATACTAAAACAGTAATAATCAGTCAGATAATAGCTGCTCTCATTGCACTGAATATGAAATGATAATTATTATAGTTATTTATTAATGGATCGAAAAAATAATATAAATAGTCCAGTAGGAATAAACAAATAAAAATAAAAATAAAATAAATAAATTGTTTATTGCCCAAACATAAAAAAAAGGATTCAAACAAAAAAAAAGAAAGAAATTACACAGTGGGCAAATGGACACGGCTCAGCCTTTGTTAACTCGGGACTGGAGTCTCGAGTAGCGCTGTTTTTCAGCCGCCCCCAGATCCCTATGGTGTTTTGCGGGATTTGAGAATTACCAGCCGCCATGGAAGGAATCATCAAAAACAAGGATTTACGAGTACAATAATAATTCACCGAGCCATCTTGAGTGTGAACCTAAGTATTATAACCGCGAGCTCAACTCAAGCTTGATCTCAATATAAAGTTTAATTTATTTATACATGCTTTAAACTTTAATGGTAAGTTAGAACTTCTTTTGGGAGTTAGGTTTATAATTTAGAATTGATTAAGTTCTGTTTAAATTTAATTATCCAAATTTTTATTGCCACCCAACATTAATGTCTCGTTAAGTAAAAATGCTGATTTACACAATGTGTTTCTATATTTAATAATTATTACATTCTCTTACTGCCTATAATTCTAGATGAATGTGCGTTACATAATGTTTTCAGTAGAGTGACACTACAACACCACATTTAAGTTATTTAATAATAGGTAATAATGCCTCACTCTAATCATATAGCCCTACATTAAATTTGAACGACGTAGTACCCTACAGTAAAAACGCGTACTATCTAGGAACTCAGATAGGACGTCGTTACTATTTGAGGTAGCTTGTAAATCATTTGAGTTACATCGACCGTTTAAAATCATGTAGTCTGCACGGTTGCTTGCAATTTCTAAACGAAACGAAGCGTATGTTAATTAACACCTAATGAGTACGCGTTTGCCTACAGTATAGAAGACGGTAAGTACCTATTTACTATGATGTAGTATGTAACTATATATGTTCTGTACACGTTCATGTTACCTCCGTTTGCCTACGTTGCCCCCATCAAGTTTCCGAAACGCGTAACTTTGTATGTACGTTAACTGGTTCAACGTATTGTTGAACTGAATTTAACTCTGACTGGGTAACTATTAATTCCTGAGATTACCGTATTATTTTCATATAGGTACAAGGTTTTAGGAGTCCAAGTAATACAGTTTAATTTACTATCAGAACATATAGGCAATAATATGACTTACTTTTTCATCTGTCGTGATAGAAACGTATTATAAAATATTTTAATAGAATAATTATAACATTTATTTGAAACAGCCATCATCGACTTGTGCTACTTATCGCTTGCACTACGAAGCACGGAAGCGATTATGAAAATGTGGTACTAGCGGTCACCTATCCAAGTACCAACTTGCTTAACTTGTAAAATTGCTTTCGCTCTACACTACACGGATTATGTGCGCATATTGGGTTAATCTAAATTTAATTCTTTCATCTCAAAGCATAGAAGAATGTTTCTTGCGTGCGTCCGACCCAACCAACTTGTTCTAAGAACTCGCTAACTTTTGACGTTGTGCAGTTGGTTTTTATTGCCCCCTTTGGCCTTAAAGAATGGAGCGCCTTCTGGGTACGTAATAATAGAGTAATTCCAGTACCTCTGAAATTTAATTTAACATTCTTTCTCTGCTTCTATAATAGAAATTTAGTCTGGTTTATTATAATTTTTGTATGGGAACTCTTCTCTGTATGTATTACACCAATACTCGACCTTCAGTAAGTAGATGTGATCCATAAATATTTATTGTAGCGATGGACCACAGAATTCATTGAACATTAGACCTTTGTATGAGAGGTTGCCGTCTTATAACTAGACTGTAGTGACCACTTTATACGGACACTGCTCTGTGTCTCCCACTG
>DWAV01000766.1:0-16766 GCA_018231305.1 Noctuana lactifera
ATATATAAAATAATATAATACAGACGAAATGAGAACCTCTTTCTTTATTTAAGTCAGTTAAAATAAGCACTCGATAGTGGTCCCGTGGCCGGTCACCCGTAGATTTAAAGCTTCTGTTAAATGAGAAGTTAATAACTTTACGTACTTGTTTCACTAAAATTTCGGTGATGGAAATTATCGTGTTGAAATGCATGGTCTTACCATAATGTTGCCCAAAGCTGAAGGGTTATGGCTTTGAGTAGACATGGCTTAATTGGCCTTGTGGATTATGTCTTAAGTCTTTCTCTCTTCTTCGAGAGGAGGTCTGGACATAACCATAGAAATCCAATAGGTCAATAAATTAATATTATGAATTGTGCCTTTATAAAATAATTAACTTTGAGTTACATATTATACCTACATTTATCATATTATTCAAATTTACGGCTAATCTTTATTGCTAATGTCAAACACCTCTTCTTCATGCGGGTTTTAAAATGATTATCAGTTCAACCAATGGCGCGCTTTTAAGTAAACGATATTTTAATGATGTCTTATTTATTTTAAAACGAAAGTAATTTCAGCGCATTAAATTTAAATTGGGCAAAAAAAACTAAAAGTTATCTTCATTAATGTAAGTGTATACTTTTAGCAACGAACATGTGATTTCGTGGCAATCTAGCGTCGTTAGGTGGAGTTATAATTTGGCTAGTGGCGGGCATTCGCGCCATTCGCCTCTCAAAAGAGTTCAACGCTCGTCAACCCAACCAGCTAGTCTCACGACTCTTTACACAATAGCGCTTTTTGTAGTCTTGGTTTTGGTCATGACATCATCGGTGAGGAGATTTGCCCGGAAAATAAATATCTAGTATGGTGCTCCATGGCAATTATAATTAAATAGCCAAGTCAGATAAAAAAATATTTAAGTCAAAATGTCACTTCTTCCATTATTTATTTAGAAACATAGGAAATTTTGTTATAGTAAACTTTGTTTTTTGCTTTTTGTAATAATACTTGAAAATCTCTTTGTCATGTGATAAAATGAAATACATGGAAATTGTACAATAAGGTACAATCTCAATCAAAGTAAAGGTTTATTTTTACCTAAGTAATCATAATGATTATTGAAGCCATATTTTTTCATTGTAATCTAAAATGTTGCTAGGTACGATAATGGTATCTGACTATACCATAGGTATTTATAGTTGTAATAAAGTTGAAATGAGTGTTTTTTACATTGTTCTGAAAGACAATCTCATTATGAAAATCTTGTTCAAATCTTAACATTCTCCGGTAGTGATAGGAGCCCTTAGCTTAGAGAGTTTTATTATGAACAAATGTTGTCACAAACAAGGTTGATTTTTATAAAATTATTATTTGTAAAGTACAATAGTTACGAAATACATACTAAAATTTTTTAATGGAGTTGACTAACAAAACAACCAAGATCAATGCCAATACATACATACCTACTTAACTAAACTAAAGATCTATTTACATACTTGTGGACGCCATCCTCAGTTTTTTGTGGTTGCCCAAGCAGCTTGATTACCGCGGGCGTTGCAAAAACTCAAGGAATAATTTGGTAAAGGCTCCAAGGCGGTAGCCCAGGCGGTTACGTAAGTTCATCTAGCTTCAAGGTCGAGGACATTGCTCCCAAATCGCTGATCGCGTCCTCGCGTCCTGCCGCCCGGAGGGGCTCCACCGGCTAGTTTTGGACACTCACTTCTTTTTTTAGCTAACACATAATTATACATGTACACTTTTTTGAACGTCTTACTTCCCGCTACAAAAAATATTATTTAGAAACATGGAGCTTTGCTTTATCACCCTTCCAAGAGCGTGTCTGATTTTTGTCGAAAGATAAATAACAAGTAGGTACGTTACAACGATTATAGTTTACAACGATTGGTATATTACCTTAATTAGAAAAAATATCAATAACCTACCTACACCTATTAACATATACGTAACCTACTCGTAACAAAATATAGATATGTCAAGTAAAACTAGTTATCGAAAAATTTGCTGAGTTTTGTATTATAGCGGTAGCCTAGTTAATAATTATGTCTCTTGTTTGGACCGGGATTGTATCCCAGCGGCATCATGGACTAAACTTTTCAAGTTTTATGCGTTAAAAACATCGTAAAAAAACCTGCATGCCTAAGAGTTTTTCATAAAGTTATCAAAAGACATGTGAAGGTCACCAATCCAAATGCCAGGTTGGCTAGGCTAATACGTGACTATGTCTAAACATTTCTCAAGTGGAGATGGGCACGGGACTCTCCTCACAACCAGGTAAGGCCTGGAGCATAATCTAACACGCTGTTTCTATTTCTAGCTTTCTGTTTCTAGCATGTGAATTTATGGAATTAACCCGTATTTCATATTAATTAAATCCAAATATCTGCTTACAACAAAGGATGAAACAAAAGTCGTTCATTCAAAAAAATAACCACAAGCAATAAAAAGTTCATAAATTATTAGCTAAGTGTAGAACAAAGTATTTACTACCCTAGTTATAAAAGAAAGTTTTGGTCAGTTTAAGAAAAAAGGAGAGAGCTAATTCCGCACCCCTTTCTTGTGTGCTCTTAGCTACTGCATAATAAAATCCTTTGTTGATTTTCACTTACTGCACAAATAGCTTCACGGGATATACTCTGGCATTATGGTACCGTTCTTATTCTTAGTTAACAAAAGATTCTTTCAACTAGTACTGAGCATTTTAAGACTACTGTGTGACCCCGCCAATTCAAAAAGAAATAGGTAATTAATGCTAATTGTTTTCAAGCAAGATAGCATCAGTAGATTTATCTGTATATCCAAGTATTATGTTTTCTTTAACTGTGTTTATGTTGTTAATTTCACTCAATTAAAAAAATCTCTTATGTAGTGTTAATTAGATAATTTCAAGGAAATGTACAACTAACTTAATATTTAGTAATTAAAATTAGACAACACAAAATCTCGAGACCGCCAACTATCACATTGACCATTAAACAAAGTGATTTTAAACTTTATATTTGGGTATGTCTTTCCATGAATTCCAAAACGACAACAACAAAAAACAGCAAAATATACGTTGCAGTTACTCTCCATAAAAATTGCTGAAGTTCTGTCACAGAAAACATAACAGTCAATGTAATTGTGTTTTTGCCGTCGCAATGTGTGTTTGGGTGGATAAAGAACCGTTATAATTTTTTGTAAGGGCCCATGATTATATAATGACCACCCTTTTAACGCAAAAAATTCTAAATAGGGTTTCGACAGGTAACCAAATCGTTAATAGAAGGCTGCGATTAAAGGCTGCGATTGATGTTATGTATTTTATTTTTCACTGTTCTCATGTGGCACATTTGGTAGTTGCATTTATAACTGTACTTATTGTTATCGGGAACATTACACAAAATGTTGAGGATGTGTTGCAACGAAGATAATATTATGATCTCGATAAAGATGCATTATGTCGTCTCTGTACTCCATTCTTATATATGAAGAAAAATATTATGTTATCTCATGTACCAATCACCAGGTGGTGGAAAAAAGAACTATGTACTCGTAGTTACAAACGGTTGCTTTGCGCTTCGTCAAGAAAGGTGTAAATGGTGAGTGCCATGCCGTGTATGAGGTAACCTTCTCAGTACCCAAGGAACTATATGCAAGCCACCGCAGTACAACCTCTGCCTTATACATATCTGTACAACTTCAGGTGGAAATAGGCTTTGAAGAATTAACGACAAAAAATTTGTGTAAAAAGGCAATCTATCCAACGCATTGTCTTATTTTTCGTTTTAAATGTGGCAATTTGGCATCAAACATTGGAAATAACCTAAATTTTACTCTTCCTTAGTTAAAGAAACCGTATGTATTATACGAGTAAGTCCGCATTTACCAATTTGTTATGTTTTTAAATGAAAGGCATTGGTGCACAGTATTTTCTTCAAAATAACCTAAACTTCAAACTTCTCAAACTATACAACTGCGTTTGAGCACAACTGTGCTTAAATATTTACTGCCTAAAGGCTATAATAAGGCTTGACTAGCCACCCTAACCTACGATTAGAAGAACAGACATAATTTTTTAATAATTTTGATGTACATATAACGTAAACCCCAAACATTACGTTTTTAGTGTTAGTTTTGAATTTTATTATCAACATTATGTTGCTGCAGTACTGGTTATATAGATTTTTCTTAAAATAATGCTTATACTCTATAGCTTAACAGTTGTAGATTGTAGTCATCTAAGCAAATAAAAATGACCTGAAGAGAGTGACGTCTTACCCCACTTACAATCTAGATATCTCAGTTTGAGTTGTAAATTTACTTCTATCGGTTGAACAACCTCTCCCACATGTAGACAGTTCAACGTGTCATTTTGAAATTTAAAAGAGATGATGGGAAATGTAAAAAGTTGAATCAACATTGTTGATTCATCAATGTTGATTATTAAATTAAAAGACTAATGTAGAGTAGCTATGATGTGATTGGCATCTCGGCTATGATATATGATGATTTATCATATGATGTAACATCAAGCATAAAAACATGTTTTTGTATTTTGTCACATCAACTTCGCGAAGAGAAATGGAAAATAGTAAATTGAATAAATAATATAATTTGACAGTTGTACTAGATTGCCTTGCCGAGTTGGAGTAGTAGTGAGCGCCTCGACCGTGGCATTGGTTGGTGCGGGATGGATAGTTCCGTCTCGCTCACACGCAGCAGTTCATTCAACCTGGGCGTAGAACGAGTGCGGAAGAAGCGCAGGCGGCGGCACGGGCTGTAGGCAGCCGCGCAGTAAGGACGTCTCCGACCATGAACCGAGCTAAACATTATCAGTTATCCGGAGCTATCGGTGCGCTACGCCGCGTCCGCTCCACCATGACCCTCTAACTCGTGTTTCGCATTTAACTAGACTGAATGTAACATAGATCTCAATCTAAGACTTATTTTTTAGTATTTTTCCTAATTTTTAAGTGACGGTTACAGTGTTGTGTCGATTAGTTATTAAGTTTAGTGAAATAAATACAAATCACTTCGGATTTTCTTCAATGTGGATTTGCCTTCTGCCATTCAACTGGATTTGTACTGTGACTTTGGTAAGTAATAAATGTAACATTATACAAACATTATTCATGTCGTCAACATAAACATCTCAAGGAGTCTATCTTCTTGCCGGCAAAAGACATCAACGCGCGACTCTAGCTTATTTTTCTCATCGCCCTACTACCTAATTTTCTCTATTATTTTTACATGCCGATGGATATTACAATGAATTACAGTAATTAAATTTAAAAACTTGAAAATTTACAGTGATGTTTTGACGCCAAATATTTTGGGATTGTCAATGTAAGTAAATTAAAGTGTAAAGCAAAAATTTTGCAATCCATATGAATTATTATTATTAGTAATAATATAAATGATGTAAAAAAAAATTTTAAGTATTATCATAAAAAGTTTTAGTATGTAATTTTATTGTATCAGATTAGTGTTGAGGAAACGTCGATTACAATTTTTTTAGAAAATCACTCTATCTTTTTCAGTCGTCATTAGTGTATGATAATATAAGATAATAAACGTTTCCAGTTTATTAAATCACCTCCTTTATTTAATCTGTTCAATATGGAGTGTATATACAATTATAGGTATGTACTCTTTAAACAGCAAAAAGCAATAACGGTAAAATTATAGGCATAAATTTTAAAAAGCTTAGAATCATTAACTGACTGATGTGATTTTTCTCTATAGGAATCTACAAATTTTTACGACGAAGGAGTGGAAGTTTGATTTGTTCGTTACAATTAATTATCTGCATTATCACATTTATGATATGCGAATCTAGCTTCAGACACACATTCAATCACGTGCACACTGTTACAAAACATACATTTAGCTATTGTTATTGAGCCGTCGAGTTGTGTAAAAACGCAACCTTGAACTTTTTGAGTTCAAATTCAAGGCGAACATTTCGCACACGTAATCTACCCACACGAAGCTTACGTAACTCACCCTGCGTATAGATTTTATGATGTTGTTCAATTAATTATGAAAGCTATGAAATTTATGCAAATATGTAGGTACATTAAAATTTTCATAATAAATATAACGTACCTATTTTTTCTCATTTACAGAACAGGGTACAAATTAAAGCTCTATTTCACTCTTACATATTGTACCTATAATATAAACTTAATAAATTAATTAAAAAGTATTATACCTATGCAGTATGCACACACTTAAACATAGCTTTTAAAATAAATAAAAATGGCATGATAAAAATTAAAATGCGTATGTAGTACATTAGCCAAAAATCGATACAACGCAAGCAAAAGTGGACTGAAGTCGGAGCCAATATAATGCAAATTCGCATGCACGAGAAGTGTGGTTTCGGCAATGACACTGACTGCGGCCGATGATATAACATCAGGCTGACAAACCCGTGAAAAGTCGGTCGTTGAACCGCGTTGCTTGCCGCTCGAGCCGGCTTGAGTCGCTTTCGCTTGTGCGATTTCTATGTTTACATCGCTGAACATAAAGTTCAATTTCACTTTGACTGGTTACACTTATTTTGTACAGCTATGATTCGAATCGACTTTTTATGACGCAATGTTTTTTGTTGCAACTAATAATTAAATTGTATTTTAAATAATTAAGATATTTTTGCATATTCTTTTAATATTATTCTTGATAAATTTATATTTGTTTTTTGTTTAGTGGATAAAGTGAAAAAGGTTGGTGTTACATTACATAAAAGTATTTATTACTTTATAAATAAATTAAATGAAAATAGGAATGAATTACTCCTCTGTGACATCGCATTATGTACGAGTACGTACGCGCCTACTCGATTATTATTTCAGATTTTTTGTGAATAAAACTATTATATACAACCGGAGTGACATCACCTGCACACTAATTGGCTTTGTTTTTTCGAAATAAAAAAAACTTAAGTGCTCTTCACACACTTACACAGTCATCCACGAAAATTTTAATTCAATATAAAGTATGTAAAAGATGGTTGAAGAGCGCACTTAGTGCGGGATAGCTAGGAAGGTCCTTGATGGGTAGAAAGTAAACGCTTGGTAAACATCGTATGCACGTAGCGGGGGGTCGGGGTGGGGGCGGCTAATGCGTGAAACCTGTTCGAGCAACGGTACCTCGGAGCCCTGGGCGCGCACGCACCTATTATGTAATAACCATTTTCATGCCCCGATAGCTTTGTCTTTTGATGCATTTGATCTTTCCTTGCCCTCCGTACCGTGAGTCACATTAGTGACGTAAGCACGGAAAGCACGTAATATGTAAGTAAGTCACGGTGAAAATAATAATACGTATTAACCAGTTATATTTAAGACTACACTTAGGTTATGATAACATCGGTTAGGTTACCTATACAATCTATACACATAAATCTTATCTAATTATACAAGATAAAGAGGGAGGTACCTACCTACCGATGTATCTATTTACAAATGTCTATTTTTTAAAGTGAAGAAATATATGGAATTGTCAGTTATTCGACATTAATTACTACAACTTCATAATGTGAAGGTTATTACCCTATCTGGTATACATTTTACACGTATGTTTGTAGCATTTATGATTGAAGTACAATATATTGAAGTAAACAACTTTTGAGTGCGTCATGGTGACCAGCCATTAACGGTTGCCCCACCGATGACGATTGTGCAGCGCCACACAATATCGCCTTTCATATTACTCCATCACGTTGGACCGTCAAACGCTGACCGTTATTATGTATTACTAGCAGATACCTGCGACTGCGCGTGGAAAAGATATTAAATATGCTAAGATTTAAAAAAATTGTTTCACAAGTTTTGGATTATGGTGTATCTGTATTTACTGCTTAGCACTGTTTTCCTCTCAGAAATAAGAAGCCCTAGTCTTGAAGTCTTGAAGTCTAGAAGTTGGTGAACTTCACATGGCATTCTTAAACGTTGTGTAGAACTCTTTGGCTTTATTCAGTTTTTTTTTCACTTTGCCTTCACCCCCGACTTACTATAGCAGTTGTAGACGTTTAAAACAAGCACAGTAATAGTGCAATTTTAAATTCGAAACACTATACCAAATAAATCAAATTACACTTCGAATAGTTACTCAATACCGTAACACTGTACTCGTAGTATTGCTGCCGAAGTTTTGATTTCACCCTCCTATTTTTTATCGGAACATTCTAACTGTAATAGCGTCCCATACCGGTACCGTAACCTCAAACGCATTATGTGTAACATTATACACGGGTAACATCTACCTGCTCAAAGAATTCATTTAGGAGCTGAGGCTGTTTTTAACGTTTTAATTAAAAATATAGAGCAGTTTATGAGATTAAAAAAAATACAGAAAACATTTTATTACTCGTATCATTAGGCAACTAGTAAATTAACAAATTATTTTATATAGCAAACAACACAATTATAACACTGCAAATACCTTAAGTGCCTTTGATAATAATTGATTTAAAACATGTGTGTAAGAATAGGCAGGCAATAGTATAGTAAAAATCTTTTCTAGCAGTTAACTCACTTTAACTAGCTCAGGAAAGCCCGAAGTGGTACGGAAGTAGCAAAATGAAACCACTGCTATGCGTTCACTGTGTCCTGCCTTTCATTAATAAATAAAACACAAGTGATACAACTACTTGTAAAATTACTTGTAAAGTTACTCAGCTTTCGTAGACCACTTACACTTATAAAGGTTCTATCAATCTTTATTTTCGAACTTTGACAATTCGTCCGGGGAGGTACCACCGCCTTTATATAAACCCGCTTTGATATAAGTTAAATTCTTGTGTGAAGTTCTGGATTTTTTGTGGAGAAAGTGTGGATACACTTAGTAGAGACGATTATCTTAGTTCGCATGAGTAGCAACACTAGCAATGAATCCACTTCCGACTTCAGATACAGTCCCTATTTGAGGTTGGATATACATAGGTGTCCATGGGTCGCAGTGACCACTTAACATCATGCGGCCTTTGTGCTTGTCATTCACAATAGTAAAAAGCTATCAAATCTTTAAAAAAAATGTGATCAATACTCATTATTTTTATAAACGAGGATATTTAGTAAAATATGGTATCCGACCCTGTTTTTTTGACGTCTGCACAAAGATTTTATTGTAAATAGTTGATCATATTTCTTCCGATGTTGATTTAAAATATCTCAAATGGATCTAACGGTACGTTCTGTAACAAAGAGCTCACAGTAATTTTTTAGAAGTAAATATCTACCTGCGCATAGAGCCCCGTACACTTGTCCCTTACTTTTTATGGGGGATTGGGCGACCATAGAAAATTATTTGTTCACATTGTCGCAAATGTCAATGATGCAGTTTATAAAATAAGGTTTAATGCTTCTACAACGTAACAACCGAATGAATCCTCTTAGAGACTCCAATGACATAAGATTAAGTTAAATATTTTGAGATTATTGGTCGAATAATCAGATCGGACTCATATTAACTATTTTGTACGAATAATCTTAATATCTGTATTTCTATATACTTTTATCTTAAGAAGAAAAAAAGACGCTAAGCTGTATTGATGACAATTTGTAATGCACCGACCTCGTTCAATTATGATCACGTAAATACAAGAATAGTACGCAAGTCATTCATTAATAGAACAAAATATTTTTAGAAGTTACAACTAACAAAGGAAAGTAAACCATAGTGGTTTGTTCGATCGATGAAAGTAAAGGCCAGTGTAGACGGGCGGACGGTCCCGTTAGCCGGCCGGGCCCCGGGCTCACGGAATACTAAACGCTGACATACTGCGCGGCTTTTGACCCTATCCACATTCTAGACTAGTACTTCACACTTCTATGCACTCAATTTATAACTTACCAACTGTCCATCTACACTTCTGTGAAGTCATTCTTATGGTACTAGTTTTATATTTTATTATTTCTATAAACTCAAAAATATTAAGTAAAAAATCACACTTTGATGCTTTCGTTATATTATAGTGTTGTACTAAAATAATATCCATATTAAATGCTTGTACCTGTTTCAGAATAAAAAAGTTAATTTGTCCCTTGTAAATGTTCTCCGAAAAAGATAGTTAAGAAGGTCTTCTACAAAGACTTCTACAAAACGCGCAAAAATACTTTTTAAAGACACTCTTTTTTACTCAAAGTCAAATAGTGTGCTACAAATTTTCGTCTTGCAATAACTCTCTTTGTGCTTACAGTCATTTGCGCTTTTGAGTTAAAAACGTCTTTACAATTTTGTTTTAGAAAATTTGTGCAAATGGCACTTTTTGCACATTTGTTACGCTGTAAAGGTCCTTGCCATAAAGCTAAGGGTCTGTTGTTTCCAGACCCTATTGTACATTTTTTTAATTAAAAAAACAATAGCACATGCCGACAAAGCCAGCGGCACATATCTAATTGTGCGAAGAGTGAAATTAACAGTTGTAAATATAATTATCGCTCATAATTGCTAAGTGCGAATAAACCCCCAGTAAACGGATATTAAAGTAGTTTTGTCGGAGATGTCGGGACTTATTCGTCGTAGACTATTTAAGTTCGGTGCAGATATAGGCAACATAGGACAACGACCCTACGCAAAATTCGCTGCATTGGGCTAGGTCTAGTGTATGTATGCGCGTATGTATCACCGTCAACACGGAAACACCGGGAGAGGGAGCGCATTATGCTCCCACACCCTCGCTAGAGCAGGAAAAAAACATGAATGAGTATTGAAGCCTACCCCAAGAAGGGGGAAATCGAGTTTGCACTGTAGGCTCCACTTCCACAGATGTACGCCTGTCCTACACCACAATGTTCTGAGCAAGATCAATAAAATTGTTACCATAAGACATGTAGTACGTGTAATTTATAAAATATAATATGGTGTTTATAAAGTTACATGAAAATAATTATAAAAGAAGTATTGGTAGAGGTGAAAAACGACTGTACAATACCACAGATGTTGTAAATTATTTTACTACAAAGGAGAATACACAATTTTATAAAATCAGCAAAGAAATTATTGTAGTGCCCATGAAATCGAATTTTTATATTTCAGTTGATAGCATCAGAAATATATAGAAGATAAAAACACGTTTCAGTTAGACTTGTCAGCAATAAACTACATTTTAGACAGATGACAGATTATTAGACAGATGTCTAATAATTAGACAGATGGGCTTGTTTTTAACGGCAGTAAATTTACTAATTTTGCGTATATTTTTACCGACTACATAAAAAAGTACACTTTTAAGGCATGCAAATTTCCGCAAACCACGTGGATTTCAGCAAGTACAAGTAAAATCGTGAGTGTCAACGACCCCTGTGCCCAATACTCATACAGTAAACGCATTTCCCGCACACAACCGCGATGCGATTTATTCGCGCAGAGAGCGGCGAGCGTGGAGCGAGACGGGCGGCGTCGGGCGCGGGGGCTAGCGCAGTGGGACGAGGCGGCTGCGGCCGTTCACCCCGGAAGATTCAGTGTTTTGATACCGCTCGAGCCTCCGCCGACGATGGAAAACTGCATTTTCTTTGATGCGCTTCGCTTTTCACGCTCTAATTGACTGCCAATTGAGCGATTTTATTTTTAATGCTGCCATGTAGTCAGATTTGTAGACCAATATCGGTAAGACAAGTGTCTAACACGATAATTTACTTAGTGTTTAACAGTACCTGTTTGTTAATATTTTTCATCTTATCTTTCCTAAATTTTGTTATAAATGACTCGAATAAGGTAATAATAATGACTGAATAATTTCACTTTCACTTTATGGATTTATTTCTTATGAAACTAAGTTACTCGGCATTTACGCTTAAGAAAAGTACCTAACCTATTATAATACATTAAGTATTCATTCAAGTAATTCTTTATTTTGAGTAATTTCTTTTTGGAGTCAATTTAATTTAATTATAACTTTTTGTGTACGAGTAACTTTAGTATTATTTTTACAGACACTAAAACAAATGTCTGAAGTTCCCTATGTTCAAGTAAACGTAAGCCAATTTAAAATCCGGTTAATAGTTTTGGAGAAATACAACTAAATACATCTAAACATAATACATCTAAACATATATATATTTGAATATTACAACCATATATTATATTAGTTTCAACTAGAGATAAAATTTATAGGCAGCCTTATTTATAATTTTTGTACGGTAAATCAACAACTAATTTACATTTCGAAAACTTATGAGAAAGGAGCTACAAAGAATTATGATTATGAATCAACATCAAAGGAATTCATTCTATTTTATTTTGTAATTTAAAATGAACCTTTAAATGTCTTACTTACCTACGTACAAGCTAATGCGAAAAACGAATAACTCTCGAATAACTGTTTATTTTTAAGTAGACTGCTTCGTGTTTTCGTCAGTTTAACGTTACGTCAATTCAAGTCTATACATAAGTACCAAGAGGGTACAAGAGCTGGCGAACCATACGTCATAGACGTCTGAAAACCGTTAGGGCAGGTCAGGCGCTTGTGAAGGGGCACGCGGCAATTAGGTAACACTTGAAACCTTTTTTATTGACTTTGTATTAGCGACTGAAAAGGCATTAATGATAATTTAAATGTCAAGAAGTAATATATCGATCTGTTACTTTTCAAAATGTAAATGTAAACATGTGAATAATATTTCCTCTTAGTTATGAAAGGCAAAGCAAACAAAAACTATTTTTTTACATAGTAACGTATAAAAGCCTTTTTTTATATTTTTATTATTTACCTCACCTCTTTATCAGCTTCACTTTGTTAAAAAACGAATTATCTACTTGTTTGTTATTTAACGTTTTTATATTTTTATGCGTTAAACATAACTCTTAATTCATAATGTAGATATAAGTATGTATAAGAAAGTAAAGCTTTAAAAAGTTTAAAAATAACTGTTAGGTAGGTAGGTACTAAAGCTTTGGGCAGCCTATGGTTCATTATTCTGAGTTCGAACAGTTTGAGGCTGTTAACAGATTACAGGCTGTAAATAGTGAAATCAATATTGGATAATGGTAGGTGGCAGGGTGCGACGTGGTCGAGCCGCCGGAGGAGACAGAATGCATCATCGCCCTTACCACGGGTTCACTACTAGCAAGTCATTACTACCGATCTTTGGATCAAAACAACATCGGTCTATCCCACTCTAAACCTCCAGTATCAGATAAAGAGACTACTATCGACTATTTGCGACTTAAAACTCGAGAACCCAAGGTAAGGGTGCATAAAGGCTATGTCGACGACCTGTGAGAGTGAAAGCGTGTTCCGGGGTGGCAGTGAGCCGCCCGCCCGCCCTGCCATGGCTTTCGCTACCGTTCTCACGCTACCCGCTCCCACGTTGCTTCCAACTTATTTATATCACAAATTGCAAAACCATAACATTCTAGAGTGAATGCCCTAACTAATTACTCGTTATAAATTACAGGTAACATTATAAAAGTAGTGTAGATTAGATAATAATAGGCTCATTTTAGTTTGTAATAAATATCTATAGACAGACATATTATTTTTTTTTTTAATTGGACCTTTATTTTATTTTATTGCGTAGCTTAAGCTGGTTAGTAGTTTACGAAATGATTTCAATCAAATACAAAACTGTAAAATACAAAATGACTTCCTATTGTGTATTTATGTATATTGTAATAGTGTGAGTATTGTACAATTATTATGATGCTTAGCATTAAGTCATAATTGCAATAATCAAGTGGTGTCAATAAAGTGCAGCGCGGATCGAGAGCACGGTCAGGGCGCGTCGCGGCGGCCACACTACGGAAGTAATGAACTTGAATGCAGCGCTCGGTCGCACTGCGCCGCCGTCCCGCTCTCCTCTAATTGGAGAACACTAGGCGCGAACGTGACGTACTCACTGCACTCGCTGTCAAATTCGTCCGCATTCTCCATCACGGGCCGCTTTCGTCGTCGATGCGTTTATCGGAACGAGACGCGAATATGTGTGTCGATTGCATTCTCGGCGTTGTAAAAGTGCATCTAGGTCGGTCGGCATAGCGCGGCGTCGGGTTAGTGCGAAGCGCTCCGCGGCTAGACGTGGGGCAGGTCGGCGAGTCGCGTTGCATAATGCGCTCGGAGCGCCGCAAACGCGCACGCCGGCCGGCGCTCGACCCCGCGTAGCCCAGCACACCGCTTGCAGCAGCCGCTGCCGCCGACGCCGCACGTACCGGCCCCCGAGCCGACATGAGCGCGGCGCGCTGGCTCCGGCCTCTTGTCTCCTTGCTGACGCTCCGCATCCTCCTCGAGTACATCAAGTCGCTCGACATCGCTCTCACGTCCTAAGCGCGGGCCAGCTGACCAAATCCCACCGAAGACGTTAAATTACTAAAATTTAGTCGTGCGTTAAAATAATCTTTAACACTTCATTAGTACTAGTTTTGCCAAGAATGCCTCAACGATAACGTTTATTGTAAGTATAAAACTTTAGATGAATACACAATTATAATATTACGTAGATAATTTTACTTTCAGTAGAGGATTTATTTCATTAATAACCGAACGATTTCTTGGACTATAAAGTTATAAAATTTTACTCATAAGTGCAAACAGTAGAGGTTTATTACGAGATAGTGGGAATTACTAACGCATTTCCAGCGATAAATGAATAATGTATAGTTAACAATAGATTATTTGTTTCATAATAGTAAATATTTAAAAGGCTTGAATGTATTTTTATCAAACAAGTCAAGAGTGAAACCTACGAGTGATACATATTTTTTTGTTATACTCGTAATTGGCATAAGTGTTATACAGACTGTACCTATACGTAGAATATTTTCACTTTTTATTTTAACACTAACATCACATTGCTCTTGATTTGGCAATACTATTACGTTAAATTTGAAACGTCTTTTTTAATTTGCTGTTGAATTAATCAGAGCCGGATTACAAAATCATTGTCATCTAGTTGGATTCCGCATTAGCCATATAGGTAGGTAATAAGCATCTCTACCTCGCCGATATTCGCATCTATTCGCAGTAGAAACATCTACGTATTAAATTATTATTAGACTGCAAGGTTAGTTTTCCCGTTGCACTAGTATGTGTATGTGTTTGCAATATCATGGCCATATTTTATAACACGGTGTCTTGCTTAGTAACGCAGTACTAATTTGCAACTGAAAATCTATACCAGCTCATTCCATACTTTTGACCAAAGAAGCACTTCTTACGCGATATAACAATGGATGTCTATTTCAGTTTGTTTTCTTTATATTTTAACCGACATAGAACCCAAAAATAACTAAATAAAAATGGTAGTCATACAACTAAATAAAGTCCCCTACCGACAAATCTTTATAAGTACTCTATCTAGCTATTTTTTATACTGTATCTTAAATTAACATATCCATTAACACAGGTACCTACCTACTACAAATTTAATAATTAATGTTACAGTTTCTAATGAAGGTAATAAAATAATTTTCTTTTTATATTCTGGTATATACAAATATACATAAATATATTCCTTCTGTATGTGTGATTGTCACTGAACTCGTTCTATACGGCTGGACCAACTTTGATATTTATTGTGCTTGTTAGCTTATCCTTAGATGGTTAAAATTTACAATTTGACCCGGTAGGCAGAGCTACGATCGGGATCAGCGTCCGCCGATATCGCTAAGTTTTTTAAATCACTGGCTCACTATTATACGACTCTATGTTACATTTTTGCACTAATTAATTTATGAATACCGCATCATTTTTCATGCCATAAGATTGCGACTCTTACTCGTACTACGGTAAAATAATTAATTTTATTTATCAATTCTTTAAGTAAAATGACGTCGCAAGGTCCAAAGTAGGACTACAAAACACATGTTTTATCACCTATGACGTAAATTTTACACATTAAATAAAAATTCACGTAGAAGCTAGTAATGAATGGACATCATTGATATGGATACCTGACACCTTACTTTATATTATACAAAACATTTTGTATAAACAACGTATAAAAGTGATAAAGAAACTAAGGCATAAACCGCTTCAGTTGCTTTACCTATTTAATTCACAAGTAGTTTGATAAGCATATTTTATAATATTAATGATAAGTGTTATGCTCGTACGAACGCAGTGCGCGCGATGCTACAAAAGGGCAAGTTCAAGAGCAGCGCATGCGCCAAGGTTTCTTCCTGGTGCGCGCGCGCTCTACACTTGCGCGCTCTGATGCGCACAGATGTAATACTTGCATTATAATATGCAATTGAATTAATTTATTGCTTTTTTTTACTTTTAACATATCATACTTGTAGGTTATACTCTTATAATAATAATAATATATATGTTATATTTTGATTTAAATACATAAATATTAGGTATAAATCCTTGGTCATTAAAAATAAAATAAAATAAAAAATATATCTAAAAATAGTAACATAAAATAAAGAAGAGATTTTTGGTAGATATCTAATAGGTATTAAATGTTTAAATAAGTCCGTAGATTTTGCAAATTTTAAAAAGTTCTAATAACTGTATTTTTCCTCTTATTCAGAGCGAAAACTGTATAATTCTAAATTATACGATTATAAGGGACTAAAAGGTTTTTGTTTACTAAAAATTTATCAGGAAACAAATTGGTGATAGTCACGCGACGATATCTCGCCAGCCATTAAGTTTGCCCTTTGTGATGACTAGCTTTAGGTTTTACAAAATTGTTTTATCTATACTATAATAAGACTGTAGAAATATTTTTTCTGTACATTAAATATTTTTTTGAAATTTTTACTCGGGGGGGCTTTATTAACGATATAGAAGCCAAAAATATATTTTTTAAAACTTTTGTCTGTCTGTC
>DWAV01000767.1:0-16766 GCA_018231305.1 Noctuana lactifera
CACAGCCCCACATTAGGATTCCCTGTGTCGTGGGTGCCATGGACACATACAAAGACAAATACACAAACACCCAGACCAGACCAATAACAGAAATTTAAATTCATCATTTAAATTTCTGCCCCGCCACTACACCACACGGGTCGTTATTTGTGCGAATTTAGGACGTCACTAACATAAAACGTGTCAACCCACGTGACGTGCAAAACCCATTGCATTTGCAAGGTATCATTCTTAACTTTCACGAATCGAACTCCCAAAAAGTACTAGTACCTAGTTAAGTTGTTGAACCAATTTGCTGTTAACATCATCACGTTTATCACATTGTTAGGGACTTTTAAGGGTCAAATTGTGACAGCTGGCAACAAACAGGTGTTTCTCCTTGCAAGTGGCTGGTACCCCCAAATTTTCATAATTATCAACTCATTCAAGGTAATAATTACCTAAGTAAATACTATACACAGCGTTAACAAGGATCGCAATTAAAACCCGATTAGCCTCCGTAGCCTGCGTCACGTAACATTTTTATAACAGACTCACACACGAGGGTTCGTTGATATACCTGTATAGTAATGAATAATGATGCAATGTAGACTCTTGGAAAAAACGCCGAGACAGGGAAACTTAGGAAACACAATAAAAAAAATGTTGAGTGCCTGAACACTCTGATATGAATGGTAATAAGGTCACCGACGGGCTAGCGAACAAAGGGTTCGAGATGCCAACCATGGGGCTAGAGCCAGCCAATAATTGGCATCCTTAAAACTGAACCAGGCACCATACTGAAGAAGTGGAGCAAAAACCACAGCAAAAAATCTGTGATCTTCCATGGTGGGTACTGTTAAATATAATTAAAAATAAACTGAAACTTGAACTGGAACAAATCCACCAAACACACCCACACACACAAAATTTCATAAAAATTACATAAAAACAACATGGTTACCTCACACATACATACATGCAGACCCACACCGGGTAGGTGTATCAAAACACAAGAACTGGCTAGTTTGGCAACAGGCTAAGAGGACAGCACGTAGTAGTACTTCACAATTATTACAAGTTCTACCAGCTACATAAGAGGTTATCCAAACACAACTTACCAAAGGGGATGGCTCGATTATGATTTGGTCAACAATAGTTATTTGCATTTGCAAAATTACACTACAAATTTTTTTATGGCCCTCTACTGGGCTTGGGTCTATCCCTACAACCAAGGAAAGTTTGGAGCATACTACACCACACTGAACCAGTGCAGACTGGTGGCAATACAGGTTAGTGGCCAACCCGTGTTGGATGTATCCAGTTGCCCACAGAGGCTCAGTCTAACAAAGTTTAACAATGAAAGAAATAACTATGAGACCAGATCAATAAATAAATAAATAATAAATAATGCTTCACACTCACAGCCCCACACTAGGATTTCCCGTGTCGTGGGTGCCATGGGCACATACAGAGACAAATACACAAACAACCAGACCAGGAATAGAAATCTAAATTCATTCAATTTCTGCCCCGCCGGGGATCTAACACGGGACCCTTCAAATGGTGGACTGGCGTGATAACCATTACACCACACAGCTCGTTGTCAATGGCTTAATGTGCCCTCCGAAGAACAGAAGCACACCTCTAACTTGCCACTAGCAGACTCCTATCATTGGATAGATCACTATATCAACTGCACCTGTGATTGTTTAATCTGTGAGATTACTTACAATCTACACTACCTATAACTACGCTTCAAAGTTTTTGCAAATTGCAAAATTTTGGTAGCTTCTAATTTAAACAAATAGGGCAACCCTACAACGTTTTGGAAAGCATAAGAGAGGTGAGGGAAGAGTCTTGCTTAATTTTGCTGACAATGAGGAGTAGAAGTTAAAAATTACAATTCCGCTTATGTAAAATGTAAACCCCTAACTATTACATATAGTACTAGCGGTGCTCCGCGACTTCACCCGCGTTCTTAATGCAGGTGAAATCGTAATGTAATGCTGTGAAATTGTAACGTAATGCTTGATAGCCTGTAACCTTCCTCATGAATGTAGCTATCATACACAAAAAGAATTTTTCAAATCTGACTTGTAGTTGCAGAGATTAGTTCAAACAAACAAACTAGCAAACAAACTCTTCAGCTTTATTTTATTATTAGTATAGATAAAAAATAACATGAAATTCATTATCACGGTCCTGTGCAAATATATAGCTATATTAAGAAAAAAAGAAATGACTTACCGAAGTATTGAAGCTCAATTTATTTGACTTTAAAACATCACTTTCCGATGCCATTCTATTGAACATTTGCTTCCTCTCCTTGACTGATATTTTTTGTTCATTGTCTATCAGCATGCCTTCGCTCCTTGAAGATGTTAGAGTTGATGGTACACTGTGATTTAAGTCTGAAGTTTCATTGGCAGGTATCGTCATACTGGACAGGCCGGCAACACTTGGACGTTTCTCTGCAGCTTTGTCTGCTGACTTTCTTCGTGGATGCACTTTTGGTGGAGTATCATCGATGGTCATATTAAACGAACCATCTTTCAGCTCTGCCTGTGGACTGATTGGTGTTTTTGGAGGCAGTGGAGGAATGACTGGCGGAATAGTATCTTGTATTATGTTAGCGAGTATACTGAAGTCTTGATTGAGTTGCAAGGGTGGAGGCGGCCTTTGTGGAGCTTGTTGGGGCGAGTCATTCGACTCAGTAGGCTCCTGGGTGGGTTCAGTTGGTAATTCTGTAACTTTAGTCTCAATTGTCTCCTCATTATCTTTATTCGTCATGTATTTCTTTTTTAATATCAACCATTTCTCGTTATTCTGATTCTTTATTATAGCAAGTGAGTTAACATGCTTCTTGAAAGTACTCCGAGCTTCATCTACAAATACACAGTTGTTAAGTTACACAAGTATGGAACATTGAATCGATAGTTTCAAGAGTTACACCAAGATAGTTACAGCTTACCTCTCATGTCGGGATTCATCAAAAACACTTTAAAATGTTTAACCAACTCATGATTGGTGACTTTACCGTTGTGCGCTAACATAAACTTTAGAATTTCATCGAAACTTAATTCAGAAGGAGCCGACATCATGCTATCACGTTATTTAGGCACTGTTATTACATGAATCACTCCTAAGTACAAAACTTATCAAACTAAGACAATTTTTAATTAGGTTAAGCATTAAACGTCAATCAAGCTACACTAAACTTACTAAACTATAATTTCAAGATTTGACATTTTTGAGAATTGTACGTTGTGTCAATGTCAATGTGTTTTGTTAAGTGAATAACGTTCCATTTTTCATACATACCTAGCGTGTAAATTAAATTAAATTTTGTAGTAAATTGTAGCGAGTATAGAATTTTATTCTTGTTTATAAAATTAGTGTGTTTCATAGAATTGAAAAAAGTTTTATTTATGTAAATAAATAATGTATGAGTGTAGTCACTCAGTCGAATAAGGACAGTTGCACGGGGCAAACGAATCTAGGTACCAGTATATCCTGCTGTGAAAGTGTGAGTGTAGACGTGTACACAAAAGGGGCCTTGGCTTATTACGGTAACTTCGCAAGTATTTTTCTGGCAATTCGTGCGTTCATTTTAAATGTCAATAGTCTCTTACTTAACATTATTATGTTGTCTGACACTTTTGGAGCACCCGCTTCTGGAGCGTCAGCCTCTTGGGCTTGATCATCGTCTTCGTCGACTAGACGGACAACACATAACTTCCTAGTCTAGTTTTTTAGTCTTCACTATATATGCCAATCCGCATTGGAGCAGCATGGTAAAGTATGTTACAGGCCTTCCTCGGTTTTAGGGAAAGACCCGTGCCCAACAGTGGGGCATAAAAAAAGATTGAAGGCAAGGCAGGCATTGGATAGAATTTACATTTACACATAATATAGGAAGGTACATCATAATTAATCTGGTTGAAAGGGGTAGGTTACCATATACTACTGTATTCGATTATGCTTTATTCATGTTAACCATTATTGTTCGGAACCTTAAGTTTTCACAGTTCGTGCGCGCTATTGAATTCCAATTGCTAATTCTGTGTAGGTAGGTCTATTCAATTCAGTTATTAGCATATGCACGAATTTTCGTGATGTGACATTTGAAATGTTCTGCGAGTTGTATTCTGTCTGAGTCTTACTTACTTGCCTTTTACCACGAGCAATAGCCATAACCATGGGTATTTTTAGTTCTATTTGCTCTATCGAATTATTTAGAACAGTATGAAATCTAACTGGTAACTTAGGTTGAGCAGACAAATGACTGCATGCTGTTCATACTTTTCATTAAAATTTAATACTTAGCTCCTCTACGTACCTAATAAGCTACGACTAAACAAACATCAATTAGCAATACGTGTTGTATTGTACTAGCGTTTGGCCATAGTGTTATGATGTTTCAATGTCCAAACTTAGAACTAAACTAGTTTATCCCTGCGACTTAGTCTGCGTGGGCTTCAAAACCAGGCCCTAAAAATAAAAAAATATAACCGTACGTATGTAATATAATTATATACATTACATCAAGGAATCATTCTCCCATACAAATTCTGCAACCGTTTTTCACCCCAGAATTAAAATAGAATTACGTAAAATCTAGGGTTGCCACCTTTTTTTTAAGGTAAAATAGTAGGTACCTATTTTATCAAAACATATTTTTTCAAAACTTTGCATAAAATATATAGTACAATAATTGGGAAATGCAAAGGGGAAAAAATAGTACAAATGTGTATGTACTATTGACTATTATTATACGTCGCCGGCTTTGAAAGCGAGCTTTCAGCGTCTTTTGAAGCCCCCATATCTTAGTCCGCCTATGTTTTCATGTGAGGAAAAACTTAAGTGGTCCCTTATAAGTAGGTAGGTACTTAAAAGAAATTTCAAATGCCCTTCGTTACTTCGAGAAGACTTACACACGACACGACACGACACGACACGACACGACACGACACGCACGACACGACACGACACAACACGACACGACACGACACGACAAGACACGACACGACAGCACGACACGACTGCAAATATATTCGCTAATGAGTTATTGCAAAATTTTAACCCGAATTTGAAGATAAATCTTCATTGAAAAGAGTGTGTGTTGTACCTATACAAGTTAAACAAATAAAAGTTTGGTAACATTGGAAACAATACATTGTGGATAACTGATTTTTAGAAATAATTAAAACGGCACCCTTGAGTAAACTCGTACAACCGTCTTTCGGCATAGCTATTGCGGATCGCTGTTGGTTGCGCACAATGTCAAATTTTTTTATTCTTATGAGCTTATGCTTTTTCAAGATCTTGGCGGGATTACAGGAGACGGGTAGGTACCTACTGTGCCGATATGGCTCATCCCCAAGGAAACGGGAACAAACTTTTCGATCCTCTAATTTTCGCTTACTGATTAAACCATCCTCTGTAATTTAGTTCTAGAGCCGAATCAATCTCCTCCAAAAAACAAATTTCTCTATACAAGAACATCGAACCGCGACATGGGACCGGGACTTCATTTTTACAAACTCTTAGGAGTCTTAAGTATTTAACTTGAGTTATTAGCATGTAGGTATAATGTCCTCGTACTTAGTTTGAGTCAAACCTTGGAAGCTTAATCAAAGCATTTTCTGACGTTCGAAAAGAAGAAAAGCTAATCATCAGTAAGTTCAGTGATCAGTTATTTTAATTAACTATCTTATAAGGTTCGTTATACACTTACAACTAACTAACAATTACCTTAACAGTTCCCATAGTCTGTCGATGTCTTAATTACTTACTAATGCTTCAAGTTTGTTCCAACATGAGACGAAAATAAAGTTCCGATACCATCATAGGAGCAAGTTTGATAACTTCATTGTATACCTATATCCGTAACGGAGAACTTTCAATTTACCACCTAACCTACTAGTTGCGGACTTCCCGCGTGTTACAAGAATTAGACATTTAACTTTTAATTGGCTGCTTGTAAAGTTTTCAGAAACTCTGCACGCCGTAAGTGTTTAACTATGTTATGCGCTCCTCTTTTAATAATGGTCCAACTTGTCTTGCTTTGAGTTAAAACTTTGAGGTTGGGTCAATCGATGACTGTATGACATGCGTTGGATTAGTTTTGATTTTATAAGTGTTTAAGATACTTCTGAGTATAGAGATAAATAAATAAATAGGTTCAGGATAGCGGTAAGAGTATTGTGTAAGATTTTATTTTGTTCTGGCAACCTAAACTCTCCACCAATCCGCATTGGAGCAGCTTGGTGGAGTATTCTCCAGGCCTTCCCCGGTTGTGGGGAGAGACTCGTGCCCAGCAATGGGATATAAAAAAATGATTTGTAAAACGATTCAGTTTACGGACTTAAACTGATTTGGTTTTCATACTCTATTTCAAAATTCTACTCTTTGAAGAGTTGATTTTTGAAGAAAAGATTGGTCTGTCTATGTTTTTTCAAGCCTCAAACTATGTGTCAGTTATTCCGCTTCTTGAATAAGACATGATCGTTATGTCAAATCATCTCATATCTCATAAACACACGCTACATACATTTTTACTTAATCCGACAAGAACGCTGTTAATACCACAGTACGTGGAAAATATACCTACGTGGTCTCAATTTGTTATTCACGGTGAGGCTTTCAAACCATTAGTGCATTGGATGCAAATAGAACGAAGCCTTTAAAGTGCCCTGATGGCACTACTGTATTGAATCGACTTACGTCGATACGTACGCTACGTTCTGAAAAACTGTTTAAATCGTAGAATTGCGCTTGCATATTGATTTATCTTTTTGACTAAACTTCGTTCGCGAAAAATTCTATTTTAGTAGCTTAAAGCTTTGTTCTATACCTAGGTATATCGCGTTCAATTTTCATTACAGAAAGGAAAAGCGCGCGAAATTCAATAAGTAGGTAGGTAAGTACCCTCTTGACATCTCTTTTCTTTGGCCAAATGGCGTTTAGAATTCGGAATTTAAATAGGTAAATTGTTCGAAAACTTCTATAATTAAATTGCATTCTCTTTCTAAATTGTAAGTATACCAAAACTTTAAGGTATCTAGTTTTAAAGTTTGCGACGGGTAGCCCTGCCACCAAGATTTTTATCCTAATGTTAAACAGTTCTTATATTTCTGCTAGGGATGTTGACGCGGGTGTGCATGGGTAGCAGTGACAACATCAGTCCTAGTTCAAAAGTACTTGAATATCAAAAGTTACAGGACATTATTTTAATTAAGCAGCAACAGGAATTTGTATAGGTAGTAGCAAATTTTCAAATCCTTCAAGTCCAATAACGGATTTTTCAGGAGTTTCAGTTGAAATGTTCCTGTGAAGAAAGTTTTGGTGTAGGTACATACCTATATGAAAAACTATGAGTGTAGTCAATATTATGCTGATAAACATGAAACATGAACATTTATGTTGAATAGAAGTTTGTAGGTAGTGTTAGCCGAGGATGGTCATGTTTGAAGCTGGTGAGCGGTCGCTTGCGGAGGTACGGCCATGTTGCGGCCACGGACGGACGGCGGGAAATCGCTGCCGCCCATGGGAGGCGTGAGGCGCCGAGCTGCCAGAAAGGGACAAGTTTACGCAGACGGAGGCAGAGGAAGCGAGATGGGCGCGAGGCGGCGCGACGCGGAGGGCGTTCGGCCTCGCGGACCGCCACACACTCCTGTTCCGGTCGCGTCGACGGGCGGCCGGGATCCCGCGCCTCGCAACACTGACTCCGCACACGCTGTTTACACTGACTTTTCCTAGTACGTTTTTTGAATGCGCGCCGGTAACAGCGGGCACGTGATCCGCCCGCGGCCGCAGCTGTTTTTTTCTCTCTCACTCGAATCTGTGACAGCTGAGTGTCGCGTGCTATCGCGCCTTTTCCCGCCACTTTCAGGCCGAAACTAGAAAGAAGCTTCAAAGTTTTTGGCGCGAAATGCAGCGTACGAGGTACGTGCTGCTCACGGGGGAAACTGGATCTCAGTGGTAGACGATGACTGCAGTTTATTGTTAGTGAAGATTGTTAAGTTGTGTATTCGGTTCGCGTTCCTTGCTGGTAGGAGTTAATTATAATGGATGACTGGGAGCGACACGTGACTCCCCTTCTGCAGGACATGGGCTGCTCGAACGAGGACGCCCAGGATGACTTCTTTAACCAACAGGACGTAAGTCATTAGAGTAGTCTCAAGCTTTGGTATTACATGGGCTTCCTTTGGGAAAACTCGATTTTTCTTTTCAGGGCAACGTTCATAATCCATCTATGCTTGAAGCTGGTTAAGCTTAAAACCAATTTTCACTTTCAAATTTAGATGCTACAAAACTCGCTGGTGTTACTTCAAAAAGCTTTAGATAGTAGGTTTTTTTAAAGTTATCTTAAAGTTACCTAAGTACCTACTTAGGTAACTTTAATGTGTGAGTGATTTAGGTACCTACCTCCCTAGGTAGGTACCTAAATCACTCACACATTACAAAACTTTCACAAGCATCTTTTCTCCTCGCTAACCAATTGTCTGTAACACATAGGACCTTATGTAGAGACGATATAGAGTACCTACCTATCTATCTAAAAACTACGAATTTCAAGAACAAAATACCTACCTATATATGTACCAACTTACTATTTTCACAAATTGTCGCTGGTACAGTAAAACCTGTAAAATTGAAGACAGACTCTTCAATTTTACTTGCCCTACACCCTTTTATATGACACGACGTGTCAAAAGTCTTCTATCAAGTATTTTATGTTTCTTGTTGTGCTAAACAATTAAAGTTCAGTCTCCTCTGAAGTTGTTAAATGAAAACATTATTGTCACACAAACCTGGAAAAAAGAAATAAAAATGCGTAATGAGGTAAATAGGTACCTAAAAGATAGAACCTAGCTAGCTATAATTAATAAGTACCTACCTACTTAAGTACCTACCTATTTCCTACCTAGATAAGGTTAATAAATAAAAATATTAATGTACCTATATTATTGATCTATTAAGTTAGGAGCAGGGTACCTAGGTACGTGTGTGTGTATAGGTACATAAGTGTGTACCTTTCGAACAAAATCAAGGAATTTGGGGATACCTACATACCTACCTAATATAATAAGGTACCTATTCTATGTTTCATGTACTTAATTTCATCCTGACAAATACATACCTACATACAAGACACATACATTAATAATGTCATAATCCGTAGTAATCTCCACTAATCTCTACGTTTAGAAGTCTTACGTAACCTCCAATACAGAACTGATACCTAATACCTAACTACAATGCGCTGGCAATAATACCTATTAATTTATTACACTTGATATACCTAAGTGCTGTATTAATAAAATAAATACCGAGTTAAGGATACTTACAACCCAAAGATAATTAAATAACGTAGGTTTTTTATAGATAAGTAACACTTATTGGAGGAACTCAGGTAAAAGTGTATCAGCTTAAAAATATACCACCAATCCTCATTAGAGCAGCGTGGCAAAGTATGCTCCAGGCTTTCCGCGTTTGTGGGGAGAGACCCGTGTCTAGCAGTGGGACATAAAAAGGGTTGAAGGCTAAAAATATAGCGATTATTTCCTTCACTATACTGGTTCTCAGATTCTAAGTTTAGACATAGACAGGAGAGGGCGGGCAAATCAGAAATCTGACTCTATAAAAAAAATTATACCTACCTAATATTCATGTCTTTAACCCAAGGCCTGGAGCATACTCAACCACGCTGCTCCAATGCGGATTGGTTAGCGACGAACCCGTGTCGGATGTTGTCAAACCGCCCAACGGGCCTCCGACTAAGTTATACGATTGTTATCTATTCTATCAATAAAAACCGGGACTGACAGCATAACGTGCCCTCCGAAGCAAGGTAGCGCATGAAATTTGCGTGGTGGCTTAACATTGAGATCGCTTGCGATCAACACTACCAGCGGTGCTATGTACGCTTTATAAAAATACACATACCATAACAAATAACAAGTCAACAAAAATGTGTAGAAAATGATATAGTATCTACGTGACACAAAATGCGGTGTAAATCTCATGTACCTATTAATGAGCCGATACTCAATCTGCGATAAGGAAGAGAGTCGAACATTAATGGTAGGTATATCTGATAAGTCAGTCCTACAGCCAATGACTCTACATGCACCTGAGAATTCTCAGATGTTCGCTGAATATTTCTTTTCACAACTCTGTGAACTGCAATTGACAAAAAAAATTAAATAGTAGGTAAGTAGGTAATTAATCATTTTAAACAAGGCTTTAAATAAAGAGATTAAAAATAAGGTTACCTCATTACATTAGTAAGTACCTAACTCATTACTTAGAATATGATTTCTAGATAAAATAACGGCAATTAAATTGATAACGCTACATTTTCAGAGATTTCTGTTAACGCGAATTAATATAGAGCTGTTCGGTTATTATTCGGTAAAAAACTTTTTTTTATGAATTAAATATTTACACCTCCTCACATCATAAATAATAAAACTAATATAAGAAAAATTAGTATCATCTCTACCTATAGCTGCAGCTTTACTTACACTTTAATTACCTACTTATAAAGTACCCAAAGTAAGATATAATTATATGCGATTACATAATTAAGTAAACTCCGGCGCAGTTTAGTGGCACATTTTCATGCGCGTTTCCGTATTTCGGAGACATCGACAGATAACAATCGGTAATCCTAGTCGGATCTTGTGGGCGGTTCGACTCTTGCCCAGCTGTGGGCCATAAAAAGGGTGTACAGGCACACACATTTTAAATTTAGGTACCTATTTTATTTTCCAACCAAATTTTAAGTTATTGTAATGATTATCAATACTATAGTCCTTCTAAATCTAACCAGATAAAAAAGTAGAAATGACAAACTTTATTGACATTTTAGGTCCCATACCAAATAGGTACCATTATCTTGGATCCACCAATGGGTCCTATACTGAGGCATATTTATGTAGTTCTAGTTCCGATTGTACCTGACTATTGATATGGAATCACTCATACTATTTGTCCGCACACTCGCTAATAACAATTTGTCCGCCAACCAATTAAAAAAAATATTGATATTTTTTTTCCAAAACCCTTGTTTAGTTCGTTAATTTAATTCTGATAAACTGTTTCTAATTAGGTACATTTCAGAAAATAACAGACGATGTCGCGCAATTGCGTATTTAACAATGCAGGGGAATCAAATAATAGACACTAACCTAACTGCTTTCAGTTTCTCGAAACCTTTTCTATTGGTCTACAATCATTTGTCGCCAGTATAAATGGTGAATTTAGAATGGGTGTTCCTAAGGTATGGTTAGACGGTAATTTCAGAACGTAATACCTAAGCACTGCATGAATTGCAGGTGTGAATTTTTCATTACCCTTATGTCTCTTTGCGCCATTTAATTGGACAGAAAGGGGTTTTAGAAGGGTGTTTGTAGAAATAACCAATGGAAAATAATGCAATTAGGTACATAGGATAGGGAATTGCTAACTACTTTTTCATTTAAAAACAGGTTTGAAAATAGATTTCACGGAAAATGGAGAATTCACGGCAATTACATTTTCCATAAAATACAGTTGAACGAGTGTGTCTAATAGGTTGCCATGACATCATGAAACAGATACAACGGGGAACTCAAAAACGCATAAATAAAGTTATTCTAAAATTCTAAGGGCTTTTTATACGAGTAATAATATATCAGCGTGTCTTAATTAAACGCAAATATAATTCTTGACGGAAGTTTCGACTATCAACTTTCTTCTTCTTCATATATAATAAAATGCATAAAGTGATGAGATTTTCATAATTTTGTTCAGTAGGCATAAATATAACTGATAGCCTCGTATAAAGTAGGTAATCATTAAAATTTATAGCGCCATACAAAAATGACAAGTTACGATCTCTGTTCTCTATTACATTTTATATTGAAAGTTCAAAGCTGCAGCGTTTGGTTATAATAAATATGTGCGTTCTAACAGATTCTAACGAGGCTGGTAGGCCAGTTTCATATAAAATGGTGGGCGAGATTGGTGCCATGTGGCAGGGTGCCCAGCTTGGTACAGTTGTGTATTATTGCTTAATCGCCCGGCTAAGTGCCGCCACAATATTCCTCTGTGCTTTGTCTTCATTGAGCTTTCCGCTGTTGACCATCGATTTTCAAAACAAAAAGGTTGTTACGATATTTACACGACAAATATTGTCAGAGCTTGCCAACACGAGTAGCTTTCATCGTTTCAGTGGAAAGGAAATTTTGAAAAGTGAGGTTTAACCTAATATAACTTATTAATATTGATACCTAATCATATGTTGGTACCTACTTAGTTATCCGTGGATACCAATGATACCTAATGTGAAATCTGTACCTACAGTTTGTTTGTTTGAACGCAACGCAATAATCTCTGGAACAAGACTGGTAGAATCGAATTTGACGAAATATTTTTAATTTTTTTATTTACTTATGGGTTACCTACCTATTTCTTTTTCTTGTGCGATTGGTGCTATGTTTCAATTGCTGGAGTTATCTTATTTTCAGAATTAATTTAGTGGTGCAAATATTTGTTCTAATAGTTTATTTTAATATTTTAATGTAAAATTGAAGCTACCTATTAGACCTCTATTACTTATAACTCATAAACTCGATAAACAAACAAGTTAATTAACACAAGTAGGTACTTTAAGTATTAAAATAACCACAATTTATCACTATTCATCGCATTCATTATAAATGGACTTCCATCGTCATAAACATTATTTATATGTCTTTAATTTCGTTTTTATAGATATTTTGCTTCAAGACAATTTATATCTGAAACTAGTTGATGCCCGCGTCTTCGATAGCCAGCGGGGAAAATGACTTTTTACAGTCTAAATTTAACCACGTTAACTGAACAGCATTTTTATATTTACAATAATTTCCAATAAATCTTTGTCACGATCTTTAAATTGATATCTATACATTTTTTTATTTATGAACCGACGTAAATAAAACTAACACTAAATGTTAAAAAGTGAAGCTTTCCACATTATGAATATTAGTTTAGCCGCATCTGACAGTGCGCACAAACTCACAGACAAACAGATAGGTAAACTGACAAAAAAAAATTTGGATTCTGTTAGGTAAATAAAGATCTCAAATATCTACGTTGTATAGACAGCTATTAGTTACAATTTTGTTATAAATATGCATAGATAAAATCTTATGTACTATCTACTCGAGTTGTATAAAGCAAGGTTGCCGCAATTTCTAAATATACAATACAAATACACCAGATGCCGCTAGTAGATATTGTTTTTTGTATGTGAAGGTACGTAGTACGTAGGTGTGTTGTTATTGAAACTGCCACTGTGATTAGAATACCATTCGGTGTCCGCATTAAAGCATTAAAGTAGATGGAACACCAGATAAAAGTTTTCAACCCTATTCATGTGTGTAATTACTGAACGTAACTTATCATTTCAGTGCGCGTAAATACCAGGTTCGGTCGTGACACAGCCGTAGTGAGGGCTAATTTCAAAGAAGTCGTGATTGTCGGTAGTTAGGCAAACGTAGTTAATCCAAATAGACATGTGTTTTTAAAGTAATTTTCCGCTATGAAACTGCCTCTGAAAATGTCTCCTCTGGCAACTTTTAACTAGGTACATTTCAATAGGTGTTCGATATTTTTCACTGCCATTTTGGAAAATCGAATTATCATTAGATTCTGATGTTTTGGTACCGCAGGCAACCATATTTAAATTTTTTAATGATTTATATATCGCATTACAATAGTGTTGTAATATATTATATTCATGCCATTGACGTTTTCATGGCTTGACTTAACTACCTAAAGAACACCTAACCTAACCTAACTTGCCTTCAACCCTTTTTTATGTCCCACTACTGGGCACGGGTCTCCCCATTACTGGGCACGGGTCTCCCCACAACCGGGGAAGGCCTGGAGCATACTCCACCACGCTGCTCCAATGCGCATTGGTGGAGAAACCTAACCTAACCTAACAAATAAAATGAACAGGGAAGTTAGAAACATAAAAGCAGTTGAACGTGAAAACGGCACAATACAAATACCCAAAAGAAAATACCGAAATATTTTGAAATATTAAAAATACATAATATACCTATTAATCGGTATGTTTTTAATAAAATATCCACGCACTAATAAATAAGGTACCTAAAACTAGGTGAGGGTGGCTGAAGATAGAAAGTGGTTGATTTACTGGTAAGGACCCGTGGGTAGGTACATTGAAGTATAGCTGCAGTTTGACCTCATTGTACTTATATGCAAATATATTGCATATAAGTGGAGTTAATAGATTAACGAACGCGCCTGTTTCTGATAATAGTATCGATGGATTTTAATTAACTATCCGGCTAGGCGAGCGTCTCTATCTACGAGTAAGTACATTAAATTATTACACTTCTCCAATATGAATATAGGTAGTGATAATTTTTATAGTTAACCTTTTAAAGATCGTCATTAAATCTCTAGTAACAGCGTAACACTAACACTGTAAAATGTACTATTTACATTTCAAATTTCAAACTCTTTAATACCTATAGACACTTAGTTATAAATATAGAGTCAAAGGTAGCGAGGAGAATTGCAATTTACTGCGATGAAGTTCAAACATTTTAAGGACGTTTCCGCAAAATATAACACAAATATCTATTCGGTTAATTAATTTATTAAAGCGTTTGCGCAGTAGAGACGCTTTGGTAGGTAGGTACTTGAAGTAGGAACTCTCAACAATATTTCATTTAGAAATGCCTCTTCGTATTAAAATATTAACCTTTCTCGGTAGGTTTGCATGCGGAGTCTAGGTACTGACTTGGCTTGAGAGGTCTGCTTCAGATTCGGTCTATAGGGTCGGAGGATTTTAGGCAATTGATGATTTTTCTGTAGGTACTATGCGAAAATATTACTAGACTATAGTATAGTAAAAAGTTTTGATATCGCATAGGTACGTCATGTAAACGCAGTTGTAAACTTTTGTTAACCTTCCATTTGTTCATTATACTCAAGTCAAGGTAAATAGGTAACATTTCAGTTACAAATTGAAAATTAAATTCCATATACACGTGTAATTACGTGTTGAATCTGAATGGCTTACTTATTTTCAAACTAATTACTTCACACTTCACAGAAAACCAACAATATCGGATATCAACACTCGACTGGTTTCATGAATGATACAAGTCTTGTAACACTCATAAAAACGGCATTAGATACCTATTTACGGATAAAACATGAGCAAACCGTGATGTTTATAATTTCCTGTTAAGTCTCTCATAAAACTGTTTTCTTAATTGAAAAACATGGTTTTAAAAATCAATGGTATGTGA
This sequence comes from Noctuana lactifera, assembly GCA_018231305.1. Taxonomy (NCBI): domain Eukaryota; kingdom Metazoa; phylum Arthropoda; class Insecta; order Lepidoptera; family Hesperiidae; genus Noctuana; species Noctuana lactifera. Next base: position 15,309 of record DWAV01000767.1, read on the forward strand.
CTGCTTCTCTCTGTGTATTGCTTGGAAGCTAATGGCAACTTAAGCATGTCACTGCCTACGACACGATGTGACAACGATGAAGCGATGTGTAGGCACGATGTAAATGTATAAGTGCGATTATTCGACATGACATGTATACCTACTGTTAGGTACCTGCTTAGATTTGACAGAAAATTATGTAGATATGTACTTTAACCTTTGACATCAACATGATGCATGTCGATCGTGAATGAATTAAGAGAAGATACGAGTTGGAGAGAGAAAATCACATCTTCACCTGCTTACCGCGGAACAGCCTAGGTGCCTTAAAATTGAAAAGAAATAAGACAACGTTTTTTTATATAAAACTTTTGTATTTAAATCATTATAATGTGATGGAATATGGGGAGCTAAACGTTTCTTAAATGTCTTTGTACTACGGTACAACGTACCGTACAACGTTTGTACTACGGTACGGTATCTGGTATGCCAGATAGTACCCATTTTGTATCAGAAGACCTGTTCTGTCTTAATTTAAAAACTAATATTATTATTTAAAATTATTAAGCAATCTAGTTAAATCTAAATTAAATTAAATTAAAAGCAATTTAATTTTGTCATAAGTCGTAAGGAGTAAACTTTTATTCCCACTAATGCTGATGTAAGCAGTTGTATAAAGTTGCGGCACGTTTATCCAATGCAAACCCCATATCATTTCATTTGTGCACGTGTCATGGTTTTTGCAGGTTAAGAATTGAATAAATAAAATACTTTAATCGTTTTTACGCGCTTCATATTGTCGATGTCTGGTTAGCAATTAGCAGTAAGTACTAGTTTGACAGGACATTGCTCTTAGTACCTACTAGGAATTTATACGAAAAAAAAACTAGTACCTACTTACCTAAGTAAGTAACCTATTGTTAAGCAGGTATAAAATAAACAATAACAATGTCAGTAGAAATTTAAGAAAAGGTTTTATTTATACAATAATGATAAAGGATTAAAATAATATCAATCGTGAAGTTAAAAATAGTACCAGTTTATACCATACTTACCTGCCTTTATTTGTGTTACCTCTGCTTTGTAATCGAAATTGCATAACAAATACATCTGTAAAATTAAATGTACTTATAAACAAAACCATTAAAACCATGAAGCTCATTGTGATGTATGTGCGTTCAATACAACGCAGAAACATGTCACAAGTACCTACTTAATTAACCAAAACACGAGGTGATGTATGAACGGCAATGATAGTCACGCATTATAAAGTCGTGATAGGGACGCGTGCGACTCAATAACGGGACGACGCACGTTCAGTACATTTCGTACATTGTCCACAACACAGTACCTATATGAATATGTACGATATGTATCTATCCATCCATCCATCAGCCTTTGGAGGTCCACTGTTGGACATAAGCCTCCCCTAAGTGGCGCCACTCCGTCCGGTCCTGTGCCCTGTGGATCCAGCGGTTT
>DWAV01000768.1:0-16764 GCA_018231305.1 Noctuana lactifera
CATCATTTTAAATTTCTGTCCCGCCGGGCATCGAACCCGGGACCCTTCGAATGGTTGACTGGCATGGTAACCACTACACTACGCGGGGAATGGTTTTGGTTGACCGATAACTGCTTGGTTTTATATAGCTCATAATACTCATAATACTGGTTAAGTAATGAATGATGTTTGAAATTTCAAATTTCATAGTAACGTCATTGGACATTATAATAGTAGAGATTTAATAAAGCTATTTGGCAGTTATGCAGAATTGAGCTGTTTGCATAAGACTTAAAATCCGAATCGTATTTCATCGGTTATGGAGTTTTGATAGCGTTATGTGTAGAGATCACTAGCGTGGCGGCTTTCACTTTTTTGACTGCAGTGCTAGTAACAATAAAATTTAATTATGTGAATTTAAATACGGCTAGATTTAGAAAATAAAAATTAAATCTATGCTTTATGTAAATCATCATTCTATTTAATGTATTTCATAGCTGTTAAACATTAAAGGTTCACACCAGCTTCATAATTTTATAACTGTGAAAATATGTTATTGAGAATTTTATAAAGCTTATCGATCGATCTTTGTTTTATGGTGCTTTTTTATCTTTTCAGGTATTTACCTGGCCGTCAACCGACGCTCCTGCAACATCATCCCACTTTGAACCCGTTTCCTTTTAGCGAAACTCGATAGCTTCTCAAACATATCGATTACGGTTTACTTAAATTCTAAACGGAGCCTTTAAAACAATGGGATACGGTAATAAGGTTTTTTGTTTAGACGGTGAGGATCAGAGAATTAACAATTATATCTACGTTCTGTATTAAATCTTTTGAAGTAAAAAAAGTTTTTAAAGTTGACTAGATTTGATAGGGATAGAAGATATTCGAAGTGGTTATACACGTCAGCCTTTAAGATTGTCAAACGGAACGGTTGGGAAGAAATCACTACTTTAGCATAGATATAGAATTTGGTTACCCTAAAGCAAAGCTTTATTGTTTTGTAATGTTTGTGGTGAACTAAAAAGAATACTTTACTAACATACACAGTTTACCTTTAATCTACTTATACAAATTTTGCGTTTATTTTGGTATAGGTAAGTGTCACAGTCTGTAGCATTATTGCATAGAAAGTAATACCGTTTCGGCCAAAAAAGCTGTCCCTGCCAAAACAAATGAAGATCTCACCGTTCGCAATCCTTGCAATGTATCTGTCAGTAGCTTAGTTAAACGTTACCTATATCACACACTGGTAAGATAATCCTTGGTGGTTTTTGCCGATCAGTGGTAAGTACATACTACAGTAGTATAGTAAGTTTAGTTATAAGGTCGGTTACTACCACTGACGTGTGTGTATGTTTTAATACTACTATGTAATAAACTTACCAAGTTACAAAACTTACCCCATAATTTTTCCTGAAATCTGTGATGGGCATAATCAATATTTAGTTCACTGGTTTTAATTTCATGCTATAGAGATGACGAAGAGTAGTAGGTACCTATACGTTTAGCTCGATTTCATACTTGTTTTATTTTTCGGTTTCTGCTACAGTAAAAATTCTAACAATAATCTGCCCAAAGGGAGTTGATAAAATATTAAATTCTTGTTTTGAATTCAGATTTCATCACAGCAGATTAAACGACGAACAAGTGTTACATAATCATATCGTTAACTATTTTAACAAAAAAAATTGTTTCATCGATAGCTTAAGTGATGAAAGTGACATAAATTTTTGAGGTCGAAAACGTGATGTTTAAAAAACAGTTAAGAAAAGAAAGCGGGCAACAGAATGATAACACCAACAGAGCATTTCTTCCCGCTACAATCGATTAGTCACAATCGTTTCACCAGTTATTGGTCAATACTCAACAGTAGGAATTCCAAAATTTTTTTTTGCTCGTGTCATGAAATGTATGCACTTTATTTAAATGTTCCAAAGTAATCGCATGTGTACGTACATATGTATATTAAACGGTTTAATATATTAATTAATGTGTTTAAATGTTTTGCTAAACAAGTAAATAAAATACGATAAATCGTTCAAATAAATTTTATTGTTCAATTTATGTTTTGGATTTAATTTGGTGCCGGAATGGACTTTAGTTCTATTACATTTTATTATACATTCTATCTATTTTCTAATATTATAAATATTAATAAATATTTTTGAATTGCTCTCATTAAAGCAGTAAATAAAACTTTAATACAATTATACTTTACATGACCGTTATAGGATTATTTCTGAAGCTTTTGTATTATTAATTTTGTAGATAATATTCGTTATGTAAGGGTTCGCGTGACAAATTAGACAAGATGGCAGGCCACCTGAGCCCTGTGTTTGATATGTCACTTGACATGCGTTATAGCTTAGTAACGAAGGGTTATATTGTTGATTGTTCTGGGAATAGAGGAATTATTTCAATTGAAATTTTATCTTACAACGACATTATTAAAAGCATCGCTTCTGAGGAACAAGGAATCTTGTTTTTGAAATATATAATTTTCTAATATCAAAGGAAAATAGAATTTGAGCCTAAAATGTGTCTGTCGTTTCACTGCTGTTTAGGTTTAGAGAAAATAAAGTTTTAATTGTATTGTTATACAAATTAAGAAGCTCTAGCTTATTTATCTCATATCAAATTGGAGGTCCACTGCGAAGATAGATTAGTTGGAGCCACTTTGCCGGCTTTTACACCTTCAAAATCTGATATATTTTATGCTTTACTTTTTTCTTCCATTACACAAATTTATGTTTCATACAGTTTTCTTTTCAATTTATCAGAAGGTCATTGACGCGAATGATAATAAAAATGACTATAGGATTTGTTTCTCGAGCAAATCCTGACTTAGATTTTGTGTTTACCAAGTGTCTGAATGGAAAATGTAGGAGAAACAATATTTTAGCAAACGAAGTAGACATCGAAAATAAATAAAACATTGGGGTAAGTGATTGAAATCGGTCCGAGGTTTTCAACGAGATTAAATATTATTTCGTGTTTGTATTTTCCCAAATAGACTTCTATTTAGCGAATTGTTTTTGTAAAAGTTTAATATTGGAAAACAAATAATTAATTAATCATTATTGACTCATTGTATTCATGTTCTATAACACGTGCATATTGTGCATGGGTTTTTCTTATAATATTATATTCTGATTCAAATTGCTTTTTGGTTCGTTTATTTTGATTTGTTCAATTAAAACAAGTGAAAATCGTTACGAAAATGTTTTGTGCATTTTAAAATAACGTTATCGGATGCCGGAAAATTGAAATTTTAATTTCTGAACGCGGTGTGGCAGGTCGATCCTGTTGTGACTTTTTTTGCTAACAATGATTTAAATTAAATGAATTTTTTACGAACGTACGTGCTATTAAAAATAATATATTTTATTTTAAAAAGCCAAAAGGCCATCTTGTTATCTATGGAGTACAATGTAGAGATCACTTAACTTTAAGAATTCAATTGCAAGTTTGAATTTCAAAGTAAAAAGCACGTATACCTACTTTTGAAGCGTCTTTGTAGCTAACCGTGGCTCTATTTTTGAAACGACATCGGTATTGTGAAATATTGTTCTTCAGAAACGAATATAGAACTTTATCTCAATATATTCATATGATTTGCATATTGGACACAAAAGAGGACGGGCTTTGTGAATATTTTACTTCCGAAGTGCCACTCAGATCTAGTACGTAGATACATAATCATTGAATAACATTTTCCAAGAATGTATTCAAGTTTGTCATACCTACCACTGATAAGCTGACTGTTGTACCTATTCATTGCCTAATAAACAGAGTTACTCTTTAGTATGTGTAAGTTTTATCACTGCATGGAATTTAATCGGCTGAATGATGTGCCATGGCGAATCAATAACCTGCAGGCTGACAAAGCCAAATAACTATGCTTTGAGTATTAATGTAGCTTTAAATGTTATGCTTTAGCCAATTCGGGCTCTAATATTCAGAATTATTAAATAAATAATAGGAAAAGGTCAAACTAAGTTTAATATCGCATGAAAGAAATCTCTTTATGCACTACTTTGATGGCAGCAAGTGATCAATCCACCTTAGCATTAAATTTCTTAAAAAAGACATGACTTCTTAATTAAATTACGAAATAATAAAATGTTGACCCAATTTAAAGGCAATAAAGATAGTACCCCCCTTGTTTAAGAGCTGCTCTCACAAATAAATTAAAAAAGAAGGGCGTACCTCCATTTGCGATTAACTTTATTAGAATTCATTTGAAAGAACGTTCGAGGCTTACTAATGAGGCTCTTTATCCTTCTGGCGATCGTTTCAATTGAAACTTTGTATTTCTTATGGCAAATGTATTTTTGTACGCAATTCTAAATACCCACAGCTGTCTCCTTAATCTGTCTTTTAAATTATCACTTCGAGATTCCTTGTTCAGTTTTTGCTGCACTTGAATTGTAAATAAAGTTAATGCCATAACTTTGTTTACGATTCAAGGATTTCTTAAATCGTTTATATTCTACTTGTATGTATTAACATTTAATAGTTCTTTCGAAATGCCATCAAATTAATCAGGGATCCAAAGAGCTATGAAATTTTAAGAGTGACCGTTTAAGAGAAGCATATTATTATTAATGTTAAAACTACATTATTAAATATGTTGCGACTTTTCGGATATATGACATAATTAATCTAGTAAAGTAATTAGACCTTTTAGGTTATGACAACAAAAAATTAATACTTTTATCTTATTTAATAAAATAAGACAAAAGCAATTTCTTACTCAAAATTATACCTTTGACATTAAAGAAGTACATTTCTATTGTACCAATTTCAAGAAAAGTTAATTTAGATTAAACAAAACAGAATAATGGTTGCAATAAAACAAACCACCCAGAAATCATTCGCTATCCACTTTGTTCTAAAACTACCAATAGCTATGAGAAGCGAACCGAATGATGGTTATTACAGCTCATCGCTCTCCATTGTGTATGGCCACTTTCGTGTCTAGAGCACTTTTGTAAGAAATTAATTTTGATGACGCATTTATACATAAATTGATCGCATTCAGCGTATCTCTGAACATTATGGTGAAAATCACAGATAAGTACTTACGATTTCCCGAAAATATAATAGCTTGATAGAGCCACTTATGATTGCAATCGTATCTACTTGCTTTCAAATGGCAAGTAAGTAAGTACGTAATCAAAATATGAAAGTTACGCGTTTAGAATTATTTTAGTTGAACACTTAATTCTACATTAGAATTATGGTTACTGAAATATAAAAACGCATTTTATAAATAAAAATTTTCGGAATTTATTCATTGTATTATGTTTATATACATTGGTATTTATTTACCCACACACATTTATGGTTTTGCAACAAACCAATTTATTAACAGTACAACGTACTCAGAGATATGAATATAAATTTGGCGCAGTGTCCAAATTGTAATTCCGACGAAAAGGTTTTAAATCCAATAGAATTGGGGTTGCACATGACTGCCTCGCTTCAAGTGATATAAATTGCGAAGGGGAGTCCGCCTCAGTCGTTGTGAAAATAAGGATCTTTTGCAAGCCTTCACTTTATAATCTTTTTAATGTGTGGTTGTTTTAACGGCATCATTATGCTGTTGTTTTAACTTTGACCAATTGTATAATCTACATTTAGGTATGTTAAAACAACCAATTGTACATGCCCATTTTTTTCTGCTTTTTAATACAATATCTATAATTGGTAATAAAATTTAATAGTTTTACTAAAAATACTAATGTTACGTATGTTTTAAATTAATGCAAATATAAGTATAAATATTATGATACTATCTTACAAATTGCACGATTAGAATTGTATTGCTGTGTTTCAAAAAAAACACAAAGCGACTTTACTTTGTTGCTGATTATCCTACCTTTCCTTATAAAAGGGAATGGCTCTCAAAAGGCAAATGAGGTAAACAAAGTAGATAACCTAATTGAATGTCTCGAAGGCTTATTACCTTTACGACTTTGTACACTTTAGAAAAGAAATGTAATAGTGTTCATACACAGCTGAAGAAAAACATCGCTCTTAATTACTTCACACCCTATAATTGATACTTCATAATATCATATAATTTATGTATGTCATTGTAGTTTTAAGTAATATGTGAAATAAATAAATAATATCTCGCACTAATATCCCTTTCTCTTATCGTGGATACCATGGATACCCAAAAAACAATTACGAAATAACTGAAATAAAACAACTAGTAGGTAATCACAAAAGGCAGCCTTATCGCAAAGCACAGATTTCTATCAGGCATCCTGTAGCAAGGAAATTGATCTAAATAGGTACCTTACTACCTAGTAAAGCTTACTAGTTAAATGCGATATCGTTCAAACAGTTCCAACCCAATCCAACTACCCACCATTTCGTATCTGAAAAGCAAACTATTTCGAAGCAAATGCTATTTGTATTTGTTCAAACTTAACGCCTTTGAACGGTGTATCGGTAAAATTAGAACCGCTCACAATCCCATTAGTAATTTATTGGAGTACGAATTACCGGTTATCGACGAACAAACAAACAGAACGGAACAAGCAACGGTCGATTTGAACATTTACAGTGCGTTGAGCTTAGTATTCCAAATTGCGCTTTCACAAATTGATACCAGAAAGTACTCGTAAAATCAATTACGAAAAAAAGCAGTTGAAGTTTGAATTAATTATTTTAGAATCTGTGCTTGAATATGCTGTAGACGGCATCTGTGCAACGAACATATTTATGCTCTATCCAAATGCCCTAAAAGACAAAAAAAGATTGACGGAGTTATGGAGCTACAAAAAATACAGACGAGTTAAGTACCGTTTCCTTTTTTTGAAGTCAGCTAAAATGTGTTGTAGCTGATGTTAATCGTACTGTTAAGGGATGAAATTAAATATAAGCAAAAAAAAAATAGTTTTCGGAAGAAAGTCGGTAACGTACCTGACTTTTGCAGTGATGTAAAATAAATGGATCCTTTTTAGCGCTCCGCACGTTTTTGTACTGTATTATACACTGTATTACTTTCACTTTAAGGATCGACGTCAAGTAACTACTACCCAGAACATGTTTTGTGTACTTTCGACTTTATTGCTATTAGCATAAGATTTATTAGCTATGTTATCGGAGGGTGCGACACCTATTATAACTAGGGCTGCATTTGACGAGTGCCGTGGGCGACACCTTGGAAAATTGGACGGGAAATATAATTGGAAAATTATTCGGGTTCGTCACTTTCCAGTTAGCAAGAGCATTAAAGCATTACTGGATGCTGCCTCGGGTTAGTAATTTTTTAAACTTCAATTTGTTTTAACTTGAGGGATTTCTGAAAAAACATTTCAATAGGTAACAAATATTATTGGAATTTAAAAAGAAACCCGTGTTTAGAATGTGCTATATATTCTGTACTATACAATAAACTTCCGTGTAATGTAAACGAACGTTTATGATGCATGGGAGTTATTTTGAATTTTTGGTTTTTAAAGGGTTATACAAATGCTTGACTGATGTAACAGCCTAACACACAAAGATCACCCGATATTTTCAAATGTTTGTCCACATTACCTACGTTCATTTTGGAAGCAGTTAAGAAACAACTGCAAACAAAAGGGCGAGTATTTACCCTCTTAATAACACACAATTCCGACTTTCCGTTTGCTCATTCACCGTAATATTCAGGGTGTCATACACATGTGAAATCCAAAATTTTACGGTTCATGTATAATTAGGTACGTGAAAATGTTTTCGTGGAATATATCTCGGGAGGATTTACGTACCTACGACATTACTTGTCGCTGGGAAATTATGGCTGTTAGACTGTCCGCAACTGGAGGCTTTGGGGTATTTAGACGGCGTTCGTGTTAGATATTTTGTCAGTTCCCAGTTATTTACTGCCTCACGGATTTCAGAATTTACGTATATCACTTGTGTCACACGCGTTTACTAATCTTCGCGAGTAAACAGACAAATCTGCAAACAATGTACCCTTGAGATTCAGAAATGTTGTGCTGTAAGGTTTAATATTTTAACTGTGAAGCGTAGCACGTACTGTTCACCCCCGGATTGTATTGAAATGTTTGCTAAACAGCGTGCGTGATCGAAGTCGGTTTGATCGGCTTTCTGTTCCCATCTTTGCATTTATTGCGTTTGTTCACATACCATCGAGATGTTTATTGTTGATAGACTATACAAAATCATCATTCAACGTTCAACGTATTCGAATTTTGGACACTCATTCATGCACGGAGAATTCAGGTGTTTCGTCTGCAACTTTTAGTTATTCCCTTTTAACATCAGCCTAAAGTTTTGAAAGCGTAGATATGCAAGTACTAACGTGGTGTCAACGATAAGATTTTCAAGCTAATTTAATTCAAAATTCAGACGTGCCTAGCTTAAATGTTTGTATTATGCTGAAAAGTCACGGGGCCTTATTGGCAAACATGAAGGGGCGGCGGTTGATAATTAATCTGGCCAGACGGATGCTTCGCGAGGTGCGGAATACAAATCACTTGTGACGTGATCATGCTACGTAATACGGCGATAAATTTGTTGTGATTTTGATAAACTATTGTTTCAGACCGAGAATTATTTAGGGGGTCGAAAATTCCTTTTACTTATATTATAAGATTTTTATTTCCATGTACTACGAATGACATACGAAGGAATTAATAAGAAGTCAGTAGTTTAAAACTATGTCTAAGAAAAGTTATCATTTATTTAAAATTATATGTAAAATTGTAAACAAATTAATTATAAAATATATCACGAGTTTTACTTTTTAAAATCCAAAACAGAAATTCTTTAGTACGAAATAATTAAGCCTTTTGAATCCTTTTGAAATTGAATTTAAAAATTTACCTTTTAAAATAGTAGATATTTTACATTTTATATTCATTCTCTAAGCACGGGAGTAGCTATGATATAACACGAAAACTTTGTGTCTAAAGATTGGTTTAAGCTAAGATGAAATTTTCATGCAATTTCGCGACGACATCGCGATAGTTAAGTATAAAACGCTTCACCATCCACAACAGAACTACACGAAAATTTGAATAAAGGCTCATCTTCCGTAAATTGTTAGTGTACGCTGTGCCGCTGCCAACGAAGCTGAATTTACAGCGAAAATTGGAAATGTCACTTCTGGCGGTTCTGTAAGCGTTGAAGTTAAATCTTTAATATGCTTTGCATACACATTTCAGATTTTAACACGATTTATACTACAGGGCGTAAAATGTTTACACACTGTGCAAGTTTTTAGTTAAATTATTTTACAGTATATTTAATATTATAGGTACGTATAAGAATTCGTTCGAATTAGCAGTGATTTTGGAATGTTCAATTTTGGCATATCGTTCCAATGTCTCCGAGTCCAAATGATGAAACGTTGTAGACATCATTAGTTGTTTATTTGTTAAAAACTTATTATAATTATTAAAATATTTGGAAAACAAATGCGAATGGATCAAAAACATTTTAAATAAGTGGTAAAACATTTTCAGAGCAGCGTAAATTTGCGCCCAATTTCCTAAAGCATTCTGTACCTTTGTTTATTAATGATTGCGTAAATCTTTGGAAAAGTTTTCTGGCGTTTTGTAAGGAATTGCAAGGGAGAGTGATAAATAAAGTCGGGTGCAATGATGTTGGTTTGTTTGCGGGCTATAAAGTGAGGAATAGGCTTACGAGACCGGTAGGCAGTAATTAATGGTCCGTGAGCAGACAGGGGTGAAATTGGATCAATTTGCTCGCTATTCTCGACTTTAAAGGGTGCGTTTGTAAACAAAACTAATTAGTATTCGTTGATTAGACGGATTGACGAGTTTGGAAACATACCTCACATCATGTCATCTGTTATATTTCTGACACATACAATCTTAGTCAATATTTTAATGACAACATATTTCTGATTCACCCTTTACAGGCACAATAACAAATTTTTTAGCCATAACCATTATCGTAAACTAGAATTTTTTGTCTGTTTCTGTGGGTACTTAAAACTCAAACAGACTAAAGTTTTTCTTCAGTCTAATATATTATAGTCATTCCAAAAACAGCAGATCTACGTGAATCATATCAATTTATTTGGGATAGTATGAACGTATACTCTGAATTGTTTTGAAAAATTCAACCAGAATTCGTTGCGTCCGAGTGTGCCTTCATAAATTTCAGACGCAGTAAACCGCTCGAAACCGCTTGCCAATAAAACTTCCACAAATTCAGCACGTATCGAGTGGTGCTTTGTTTTAAGTATGGGATGCTATGGAAGTGGCTCTCTGCCCTTGTATTTAGCTATTGTTTTAAGTGCGCCACACTTCGTTACTCCCCTGCACTCGACGCAATTTTTAAGATCAGCTTTTTATATTTTTTACGGCGGCCCTCGCGCTAAACTGATAATGAAGGGGGATCCGAAGTTACGAATGCCCTCTACGCTGTAGTTAGGCTCTAAAAAGAAAATTTATTGTTACTGCTGTAATGGTTTTCATTACCCGTAATAGTACCATTAATGTTCTCGAGCTTAAACACCTGGTAAAACATCGCATTTGATTCTTTGAGTGCACTAAAATAACACTTATGCAAACTTAAGCGTAAATGTTTATAACTGCGAAGTGCAGCGTGGCGAAACAATGTAAGTGGAAGTTTACTATTTCGTTGATGGATAAAAGTTAAAAGCATTAGAAGTGCCCCTTTTCATAGCTGCCTCTTTCTCCCGTAACATTTACAATCAAAGATATCTTATAAAGTCATTGGTACAACCAACAAGTTTAAATTACCAAAACAAACCAAAACGACATACCGATAGCTATAAGCACTATGTCCTCAAGATTCAGTGCTCGGTTAGTTTCTGATTACGTGTAGGTAGTATTTCAGTACGAGACACAACAACGGGTCTACGTCTAACCCCTCAGACAAACAGTCCGCTAGAGTAATTTATCTCATTTCCCTCAATTACGAGCTTTTCAGTGCAGCCATGTCGAGTGGGGTGAACATGTCGGCTTGTATTAGCCGTAGAATATAGGTATATAGGGATAAACTAAAATTAGTTTTCTTATTACCTGTCTCTCATAATTATATGGGAAAGATGTAGACCATAGACCACGCTGTCAGTGGCTTGCCTAGGAATCCAAAATATGCCTTCGGTCAGAATGAATACCGCTTCTCCACGCTAACCAAGTGTGGCTACCATTTTAATTATTATAGTAATTAAATATCACAGCAAATAAATTCAAACGTAGCTAAAACTCACTTCGTAAGGTCTTTGTTGGCTTTGGTTCGCTGTAAAACAGTGTCAGAACTTACTTTATTGAGTTAGGTTGTTCCAGCTTGCTGAACTTAATATAATAACGGACGCCTTTGTTTATTTTTACACGGTCTCTTAACAAAATATAAAGTATTTATAGAGCTAGGAAGTAAGATAGTGGTATCTGCTTTGTTCTCAAACTTTCGACGTTTTCTCCCGTGGTCTTAAAAGTATAGTTTAATTTACCTTTTAGTTTTATTAGTAAAGCAATATTTGCTAAACCCTTTCACTGACGTACGATATAAATACAATACATTAATTTATTAACTAATTTGTGATGTGCAATAAATAAGTTATTGCACACCACATAATGGACAAACAAGTACATGAAGCTAAGAAATCACAAGGCAATGTAGGTAACATTATAATTAACGGTCTTATCGCGAATAAAGCGAATCTCCTCCAGACAATCAAAACTAAAGCGAAATAATATTTTTGTTTCCGTCACTCTGATTACGGAACAAATGATCGTTTTAAATGTTTTAACCTATTTAATCTATGTCAATCCTATTTTCGCAAATAGAACAACAATCCAAAACGTACGTACATAATATTCCCATCACAAACAATGAAATCCTTTGACAATAATGAATTCAGGATCGCGTAAGGTTTTGTACTGTACCTTTGTGCGTTAATCCGTGTATAAGGCGTTAATGCCAGAGATTCGCTAGCATCTGCAATGGGACCACGTTTTGTTTTCAAAGGACGCTCCCTCGGGCTGCACTAAGTCGGAGGGTAGGTTTAATTAGGAAATAATACCAAACGATTAATCACGATACCTTCGCGAGCAAAAAGGTATTGTAATCGTAGGTATAAAGTTTTGCAAAATTGTTCATTTAATCTGGAATGGGATTTTTGCCAATTTGTTGCTTTTTTATGTACAGATAGAAATTACTGACCGTGACGGGTCACACATACGGTCACACACAAGGTTTATTTACCGCTTTTAGATTATTCACATCATTTCATTATGTCGATGTCGATTAAAAAAATCCACGAAGTTACTGGAAGATAATATGACTGTTTCATGAATATAATTTTGTAGCATTGTTCCTCTTGCTAACTCTACAAACTTTTGCGTTTATAAAGTTAGTGAGAGGACTAAGATTTCACATTTACCTACGTATTAGCTAAAGGTAAAATAAGTTTTGTTTTCTAATATGCTATCAGAATAAACCTAGCAAAAGCAATTTTCATTGTATGAGTTCTAAGGTATTCCACGCATCTTCTTGTTTATTTCAAAGTTAATCATTTGTTTCGATTTGAACCCCATTTGATGTGCGGTCTTAGGACTGATTTCCAATGGGACGTGGCGAGGGATGGCTCCGGCAGACCTGAAACTTGTACGGTTCGTTTCACATCGTATTTGTTCATTGTAAAAGTCAAAGGTGAGCCCTGGGGTTGAAAGTAAATTTGTATCGAGCAAATGTTATTGCTGTAGAACGCGGATAAGTTTGGGAGCAATGCGGTTTGAAGTATTTTGAATCAGGACGTGATTAGGTATATAAAAATGCTTAAATAAATCAGTACATTCATTAAATAAATTAGCAAATCCTATATTTTAAATGTGTTTTCTCTTTTTTATATATGCCGAGTCGTTTTAACACAAACAGTGATTCAGGTTTTATAATAAATTCGTACTAATTGTAGTTAATGTTCAACCATGTATATTAAAGTAATTTAAACGTATAACTAATACACAATATTCAATTTATACACCGTAATAAACCACCAAACTATGCTATAATTATTGCTGTCACACGGTAATACAAAATGAATACCGCTACAGAATCTACAAATAGGCTTTTGCGAGAGCCTTGTTATAGAGTAAATGAACGTAATTGGTAATATAAAACCGGGTAGGGAAACTGTTATGAAGCATACAAATTTTCTACAAACCCTTTAATCCACCGCTCGCTTATTTCACTTGTCCCCTCGTTGATTCTACCCACAGACCCCTCTTTGCCCCTGATGTAATTTTGGTGGTGTCTTTTGGGTGTGGACTCCCTGCACTGTCCTTGTTAATTTTTTGTGCTTGTGGTTTTATTTCGAACCAAGAAATGAAATTTCGATAATACACATTGTTTTCTTTAAAGCATCACGTTTCTATGATACTATCTTAATATAATCTGTGTACCAAGATAAAAGAAAATGTACAATTATAGGACACTACAAAAATATGTACCTAATGGTCCCACTATTCTTTTAACTCCATCACTTTTATATTTAATACTCGTGAAAATCGGATTTTGATTCTAAATATCCCTTTAGTCGAACCGTTTAAGTAGAAGGCTTACGATTTGATCGATTGTTGTCTGTTTGTGTATTTTCCCGGAAATCACATGACAGGTCCTTTTCTTTATAAAACAAGGCGTATCATATAAAATGCAGCGAACGCAGTTTGTTGGGAAACTTGGGGATAAAGGAGGGTCTTCGAACGTTAGTTGCATACTAAAATACGGAAAAAAAATCCATGGCTGTTCTCCGCCAAACCATAATATCCTTATACGCTTACATCTTCCAACTTTTTATGACGTTACATTTTTTCATGTATAATTTTAATACAATGTCGTAGAAGATTGTCATCTTTTTTTGTAATAAAAGTATTGCAATTTTGGATGATATTTGGATTTGAAATTGGTGCGAAAATTTACCATTTACCATCAAATGCCATGTCGCGAACGATATTAATCCGTTTTTAACCGACTTTAAAAAAGGATGAGGTTCTCAATTCGACTGTACTTTTTCTTATTGAAAATGTGTGAGATTACGATACGAATTACTGCTAAGAAAATATACCAGAATTGTAAGTAGTCCTAATCCAAGTACTTCAGCAGTAGATGCTCGAAATCCTTACAATAACGAGACGTGCGCGCGTGAATAGAGTCAAGGATGCTTGAGAGATACAGCCTCCATTGATGGCTTAGATAGCCGTATCCTGGCTAAGTACAGGTGCGAAAAGACGTCGGATAAAAGAAAATGAAAAATCTTGCTGCTTCGTCAGAATACCGTCGAGCTTACTTACAGGATGAGGGTGATACGCCTTCAGAATAATAACCTTTTGTAAAATAATGGCGTAAATAATAGCTTCTTGTAAAATATTAACAATATAATCTAGCATCTGCAAATGTTATAAAAATGTTGTGGCGATTTGCTTTAAACACCTTCAATAACTTTATGTTAACTTAATAATATTTTTGTCACTATTAAAATCCTTTCGATCCTTCAAAACAAAAGTAGAGACTTCATTTCTGTTCAAACGACTGAAATAATGGTCGAAATACTACCAGAGTAAATACTACCACCTATATGGTGACAGATAAGTGTGTGTCTATTTATAGTAAACATAGTTCTCAAATAAATTTATCGAATTCACAATTAATTTACTTTAAAGTTTTTATGTCGCAAAAATGGTTGTACTATGGTATTAGGTTAATGAACCCATCCATTTGTATGAAATATCGGCGGTTGCTTTAAGTGACAGCTTACATAAACACCCTGACTGTGCACAGGTGTATGCCAGCACAAAAGAAAATGAAAAATTGCTACATCGTATGAGCAGTGTTGTTTTCATAATGGTGCGAAGGTTCGACTACGTCATGGAACATAATAATAAAGCAAGCCTTTAAATATTACCTTTCTTAAATGTTACATAAATCTCAAAATCTATACATTTCATTTATTGATGATTTGCTAAGATGTTTATTTAATTTAACTGACTTGATTATCGTCTGCAATTTAGCTGTTATAGCTAGGTAAATAATCACCTGTGTCTATTATGAGTAAATAGGCGCCATAAACATTTACTAGTGTTAGAAATATCTGCAATAGGTACCTATACAAGTTATTTAAAATCTTTTTACTGCAGAACAAAATGCCCAGACATTTTTAAACAAGTTTGTCACAATGATACGAGTACAAATTACTGTCATAACAACACTCATTTAGCACCGTAGGGACGTATATCATAGTGTAAGGGGTCTTAAGTAACTGTATCTGAGGCAATTATGAACTAAAGTTGTTCAAGTGCCAGTTGTAGAGAAAAAGGCAATAAAACTAGAAAGTAGTGTCGTTATGTACAATTTTCTTTTAATTTTAAAGCGATATAAATGTTTTTCATTCGTTTATTATCTACACATTTTTTTTTATTTTCTAACGTTAAACGAACATAAATCACGATTTTACGGATTCAAAAACATATTTGATTATTGTATACTTAGTAAAAATTTTAGACTAATAATTTACCCTCGCAATTTCAGTCCGATGAAAACAGTGAAATCTTAAAGAAAAATAAGCAATTAAATATAAATCTTTGCATTTCGTTCCTAATACAAATTTTCGTTCACAGGATGTTGGGGACAAACTCTGCGGATATTTCCGGTTCAGAAACAACAGACGGTACCAGTCGGCAAGTCTGTGGTCCTCACGTGTCAAGCTGACGCACCGGACCCGGCGCTCGTAACGCAACCGCAGTGGAAGGATCCTAAGGGACTCGTTATCAATGAGGCTGCGTAAGTATAAATAAATAACGCTTCACACTCACTAGGATTCCCTGTGTCGTGGGTGCCATGGACACACACAAAGACCATTACACAAACACCCAGACTGAGAACAGAAATTGAAATTTATCATTCAAAAATGGTAGACTGGCGTGGTATAGATAGCAATGCATTTCGTTGTTCTTTCCAGTATTTTCTGCCGTGTGTAAAAATAGCTACAAGTAACTCATAAAATCAACGAGAAATCATCCAGACACGTCGAAATAAGTAAACTTACTATTTTTAATACTAAAATGTCTTTCATAGTGCTGGAACCCGCCCTGAGATTTACACGGAGTCGATGCCCGCCAAACAGCAACAATTGCTCTACATATCTTCCATCACGCGTGCAATGGCAGGCAACTACACTTGCGTCGCCACATACACCAACTTGCCTCTAAGCGCCAGTGTAGTGCTGGACACTTTCGGTAAGTTATTCGTTATTAGCCTAAATACCTATCCACAAGAAGACCTATTTAATTCAACATGGGTTTGTAACATAAAGTCAAAACGTTATCGTAAAAAATCTGAATGATGACTATTATGACACATACTACATTATTGTAGCGAAGCAATTGCGTTACGTTCCCTGAAAACATGGTACTGCCTGTATGCCGGTATCTAAAATAAAGGTTTGTGTTGTTATAGTTGCTATCACATGGATTAACGCCAATGAAAATCAGTATGCTACGAAAGGAAAAGACTTCAAAGTGATGTGTGAAGTCACCGCTGAACCTGCGCCGTCCGTTGATTGGTTCAAGGAAGGTACACCTGTAAGTAAAAACTGTAACTTAATAGCTCTTCATACATAGCTCCACATTGGGACTCCACACGACCCATCGTGGGTACAGTGCACATAACAAATAACAATTATGAATAGAAATCTAAATTCATCATTCAAAGTTCTGCCTCGATGGGACTCGCAACGACATTGTCGTAACGGACGTTGTC
>DWAV01000769.1:0-16753 GCA_018231305.1 Noctuana lactifera
AGACAGTGACATTATTATGGTAGATAGGATATCTTGTAATATACAAAATTCTTGTGTCAGTTTGTTGCCAAACTCCTCCGAAACGGCTTGACCGATTCTTACGAAATTTTGTGTGAATATTAAGTAGGTAAACTATTTTTTATACTCCTAAGTGATAAGGTGGTCCTTCCCAATAATTTTAATTTTTTGGACAATTTTTTTAAAATGTTTTGTTTTTTAATATTTGACGTGTAAAAATACTTATGAACATTTATATACAATCATGTTGTTGAACCTATTTACGCGGTGAAATGAAAAAAACACTGAAATGGTAAACCGAATAATTCGGCCGAATATCCGGTTCGGTTAATGTTAAACCGAATAATATTCGGTATTCGGTTATTCGGTGAAACCACTATTCGGCGCATCTCTAATTTTTATTATTCATCCGCGTAAAACTATAGATGTACTGAATATTGGGCTTTAAGCTTTATTGCATTTCGAACAATTGAACTACGAATAGTCTTACAGAGTTATTTTTCCGACAGCTATTTCCTTCAGGTCAACCTCTAGGCAAAAGGCCGTATTCCGTATAAGGCCGATGTACAAATTGATTTAATTGATATCACAATCTTCAATCTATCTCCGATTGAATATTTATGTTAAATAAAATATCTTTTTAATGACACACTGTATAATAAAAGACAAATATAATATTTTCTATCCTTAAACTACGTCAAATCGGAGTTGACATAAATAAAAGAAAACTTACGTGCTAAATTAAAAACACTCGCCTATTGGCGTGAGTACCTACGTACATCCCAGGTCCTCCAGAGAGGGATGTCTGGTTAACAGTCAATGTGCTGAGGAGGGAATTGGTGCTGTTTACAAGACGGCTCATTAGATGCAACATGGCAGAAGCACTGGAGTGACGTCCCTTCCAAAGTACCGCCCTCAGCACATTATTGTACAAATAGTACTATGCATTCAAAACTCTGAAGGTATGCACTGACAGTAGGTATGCTCAAACGAACATTAACTTTTCCTTTTCATTAATGACCAATGTCGAATACTATTTGCTGCTTGGAAAGAATAACATCGCTAGAAAACCCGGATGCCTAAAAGTCCTCAATAACATTCTCAAAAGGCATGTCCTGGCCTTTTCCATCTTAAAGAGGACACCCGCGCTCGGTATTGTGATCGATCAAACTAATATCACATTACTTTAATCGAATTAAGTAAGGAACCTATATCATATTATTTCTAATGTCCACGTGATTACCCGCCCCATCTTTAATATGTGCCACAAATCTCGTCATCGTCAAACACATAAATGGACACACGCCCCTACATCCAGACCGTTCACGCCGAAACAAAAGTAGAGTAAAGTTACGTAATTTAAAACTTTATGTCATCTAATGTTACAAAAACACTTCACTAAGATGGTGTAAAGTAACATTGAAATAATGTTGTGTATTTACAAAAAGTTATAAAATAAAAATAAAAATCCAATGTGCTATGCTAGTACAAAGCAATTATTAGCCCAGAGTTAAATATAGCCGCTTGCGATAAAAATAATAGCTATCGTTTGGGCGACGCACGTTAATAGGTACATTCAGTTGCTAAACTCAACACGCACGGATATTGAAAATGGCACAGATATGAACTGGGTAAATCAATAATACCGTATACCTACCTAGTGATTGTGAAAAACCAGGAATTAAGTTTATTCAACAAATATTTGTTTTGTAACTGGGTATTATCTCGTCGACTGAGATAACACCCTGCTTCCTCTTTACTTATGGTTTATTTTTTTCGTGTTGCCTCTGCAATCTACTGTAACTACTTAATTAGCAAAGTGTAAAGTACCTACTTATAGGTTATAGGTAGAAATGTAAATGAACTTATTTTATATTTATTGCATTTAGGTATTTTATTTTACAGCTCGCGTACCTATACAAAAACTTGTTAGATGTTAGGCAAACGAAAGTTAGATTAGGTATTTAAACTTACTTTTTAGTAACGGCACTAATAACGACCGAGCTTACTTCACAATGAAATATTTCCCAGCAGACGTGGGGCTGCAAAGTTAATGAGAACAGAACTGCATAATCATTATCACTTAGTACCTAAACTAAATAAATATACATACCTAAAAAATCATACATATTTAAATACTAGCTGAGCTGACCAGCGTTGCTCAAATTCGTGATTAAAACATAAGGGTTCTACCAGCAGGTAGAAGAAAATTTAGATTAATTTCTACGAGCGCTCAAGTAAAATTAAGTAGGATCTAGTTCCTCTGTTCTGTAGCATCCAATTTAAGTCACATAGGTACATCAGCATGGTCTAGGACCTATCATAGGTACTTAAGAGGGACTGCAAGGCAGAAAACCTATCTTTAATTAACTGAATTACCTGCTTACCTGTTTTTTTGTATAGGTATATAATGTTTGTAAGTATTATGTTTTTATGCATTTTCTGACGAAGTAAATATTAATTAAATATAATAGCTTCAGAATAAACCTCCCCTCTGTCTGAGGGTTCTTCAAAAAGGGGAATTAAAATAGCCCTTCAAGGCTAGCAACGCAGAGTAGGTATAGGTACTACTGCAGTGGTGTTGTGTGTTAAATTATTATCCACAGCTATAAATTAAAAATAAGTACCTACCTAATAGAGAAATTTTATTATAGGTAAATATACATAGTGCGTATTATTTAATATCCCATTCTACTAGGCACGTCTAAATAATATGAAACGGGGGGTTAACGACACTCCATAGAAATGCCGAACGGAACTTTTATTTCCATGATTTCAAACTTATAATGCGATGTAGGTATCCCAGTTGTCCCACTTGGCCATTTTCCCGCAACGGGGACAACAGTTACTTCAACAATGCTTGGGCCACGTAGGTAGGCCACGTCTACGGGGACAACGGCATAGGTACTGTATTTTCACGAGTCACTATCTTTTCAGTTTGTTCTTCGGGCTTTTACTTTTTATTCCGACCAGAAGACAAACATTATACCTATACCTATATATAGGTATATTACATAAGTATATAATATTAAAGTTTAATATACCTAAATAGGTATAAAATAAATGCAGCCTAAATCG
Source organism: Noctuana lactifera (assembly GCA_018231305.1). Classification (NCBI taxonomy): domain Eukaryota; kingdom Metazoa; phylum Arthropoda; class Insecta; order Lepidoptera; family Hesperiidae; genus Noctuana; species Noctuana lactifera. The sequence continues at coordinate 3,097 of DWAV01000769.1, forward strand.
AACCAACGTTCATTTCCATAGTTTAAATCATACATGACGACATAAGGCGACCAACGTTCTATACCTAGGTATATGAAAAATGAAGAAAAACCATAGTTTGTAAGTACATAATAGGTTTCCGTGGCTAGGTATAATTTTAATTGTTAGATAGCTTACAAAACAAACTTATAGTTATAACTAAAGTAACTAGGTATAGGTAACTAACTACCTACGACAAAAACATTTTTAATACGAATTAGGTATGTACCTACCTAACATAGGTAGGTAATTCGTATTAAAAATGTTTTGAACGCTAAAGTGTGAAAGTTTATTTATATTATAATAAATAAGATACATTTTAATAACACAAGAATTTCGGTAGGGATAAATCTTTAATTTGCAAGAACCCGACATCAGACTCCCGAGATTTCGGTCATATTCGAAGTCGTTAGTATCGTTACTTGGAGTTCTCGTTTATCGCATTCGCATGGCATCGCTAAAAAGAGGCGTGGTTACTTCTAGTGAACAAAATTCAAGTGCGCGCGCCGAGCATAACTTAATTCAAATAGCCTGAATTTCATGTAAAATATCTTTATTAATTTATCGCACCGAATTTTTAAAAGTATTTTTTTATTATTACATATTTATAAGCTTTCATCAAAATAATACATACTCATGGATAAAAAAGTCGTTTTTAAAAGTATGCTTATAAGTTATAACTGTATACCATAAATATACACAAAGCATGACATAAAATAATATGCATTCTAATCAAGTAGGATGCAAACAACATTGTAAGTCTATAAATATTTGAGGTACATATAAGATTTGCATTCATTTTTAATAGTTTTAAAATGTTTTATGCTTATTTTGAATTCAGTGATACCAGGTAAAATCATTATATTACAAAGTAGACTGGCAACATTCTCGTATATCCACCTTCAGTGTTACTACATAAAAATGATATGTTCAAAAGTAGTAAAACGCGCTCGATATCCCTGTTTATTTTATTGACCACTCGCCAGATGTTTGCGCATTGTTTTCCAGTGCGCAGTAGTTTCTCTGTCGTGAAATCGGGATTCTGTTTTAGTATTATATCTGTTCTGCCATTTTGAAAATAGTGGCGTGTATGGATTAGACCTAGTGTTTTTTATGTGACAAATATGTCCGGGAGCAATGATAAAGTGTCGACTACGCAGCGTATGATCCAAAGTGTTGCTTTCCCTCCTAGCCACAAGCTCACTGTGTCTGAAGTATTTGATGAAAAAACTGGAAAGCCCTTACCAGATGTACTGAAGCAACATTTTATCTTAGAAGGTCGAATCGAGGAAAATGCGGCTCTGCGAATCATCCAAGATGGTGCCACCTTGTTACGGTCAGAAAAAACGATGATCGAGATTGATTCACCGGTGACCGTGTGCGGAGACGTCCATGGCCAGTTTTATGATTTGATGAAACTGTTTGAGGTGGGAGGTTCTCCCTCATGCACCAAGTATTTATTCTTAGGCGACTACGTTGATAGAGGTTATTTTAGTATAGAATGTGTTCTTTATCTTTGGGCCTTAAAGCTATGTTATCCGAAGACATTATTTTTATTACGTGGTAACCACGAATGCAGACATTTGACAGAATACTTCACTTTCAAACAAGAATGCAAAATTAAGTATTCTGAGAAAGTGTACGATGCGTGCATGGATGCCTTCGACTGCCTGCCTCTCGCCGCTCTCATGAACCAGCAGTTCCTGTGTGTACACGGAGGTCTCTCTCCCGAAATCAACAGCTTAGATGATATTCGTAAACTAGATAGATTCAAAGAGCCACCTGCATTTGGAGCTATGTGTGACCTGCTGTGGTCTGATCCCCTGGAAGACTTTGGGAATGAGAAGAATGCAGAGCACTTTTCACACAACTCTGTTAGAGGTTGCTCTTATTTCTATAGCTATGCAGCCTGCTGTGACTTCTTACAGAGAAACAACTTGCTGTCCATCATACGTGCCCATGAGGCTCAGGACGCTGGCTACCGGATGTACCGCAAAAGTCAAACTACTGGCTTCCCAAGTCTCATTACTATTTTCTCTGCTCCTAACTACTTGGATGTATACAACAATAAAGCAGCAGTGTTGAAATATGAGAACAACGTCATGAATATCAGGCAGTTCAATTGTTCTCCTCACCCATACTGGCTGCCCAACTTTATGGATGTTTTTACTTGGTCTCTTCCATTTGTTGGTGAGAAGGTGACAGAAATGCTGGTCAATGTATTAAACATTTGTTCTGATGATGAACTAATGACGGAAGGAGATGATGCATTGGAGGAGGCAAATCTCAGGAAAGAAGTTATACGGAACAAAATCCGTGCCATTGGAAAGATGGCACATGTCTTCTCAGTTCTTCGCGAGGAGAGTGAATCCGTTCTGCAGTTGAAGGGGCTGACTCCCACTGGTGCTCTGCCTCTGGGTGCTCTTTCTGGTGGCAAGACTTCACTGAAGAATGCTTTACAGGGCTTCTCTCCAAATCACAAAATTACATCATTTGCTGAAGCCAAAGGTCTGGATGCAATCAATGAGCGCATGCCGCCGCGGCGTGACGGCCAGCGCACGCCCGAGCCGCAGGACAAGAAGCCGCATGTCAACAGCAATACACACTCGTGAAGTGCTAGCTTAATCCTTCTCTTCTATCCTTACATTTGATCCACACTCAAAGTGGCAGTGAAATATGTGTGAAGGAGACTCTGCTTTGGGGATGATATTTCACATTCATATTACAGAGGTGGATTTGAAGGGAATTGTCATGATAGGATACTAAATATTTTAAAATTTGGATTTAACTTTTTTTCAATAGTTGAAATTAAAATTTCTCTTTAAGATATTACCTCTCGATATTTAAAATATGTCAGATCTGCAGGCAACAAATTTATTTAGTCAATTAAATATTAAGGTATGCACATTTATTTATAATGCGCCGCACTGTTTAATTTTTGGTAATGTAATTTTAAATTTTTCATATGAAAAGACATGATATTGTAATGTAAATTTATTCAGATTGTCTACTTATACTCTACATTGTTATCTACATTAGTGAAAATTAGACATGTCTATAATTTTCAAAGCATAATTAGCTGTGATATTAAGCGACGATCAATGTATTATTTAATAGCAATCAGCTAGTGGAGTACGAGCATGTTCATTGGCTAATCATGCATTGAAATATGTAAAGTAAGAGTGAAGTTCTCAGCTTGGGCGTGTCTTTATATTCTATTAAGTAATAAAATTAATTATGTACTATAGTGTGCAGCACATGGTGTGTTGTTGCCGAGCGTGTGTGCTGTGTAAATATGCCTCGAGCGTACACACACGTTATTGCAGCTTTAACACTTGAGATAAATATTACTCTCTTTAATATCTTTGCTACAAGTTGTACTTAATTGTATTTTATTGTACAAAATATATTAAATTACTATCTATGAACTATAACTTAACATTAATTTATATTTGGGTGTATGCTGGCCCTGGTTGCCTGCATGCAGCTAAACTTGTATGCTGGAACATCACATATTAAACTTTCTTAGTCATAATGTTTCGGTATATAAGGTGTAGCGGCTAGTCTAACTGCAGATTTTCTTACAGCTTCTATTCCAAATTTCACTTATATATTAAATAAGGTTTAATAACCTATGCACTGTTGGAAAATCTCTTTTGGTCTGCCAAATAATTATTAATCAATGCAATAAGTTTATATTGTGAATACTAAAAGTGGCTTACATCCTTTCAAAGTCAGTAATAAGTATTTTATCTCAATTCAGTGTGTAGTCCTTCATATGTTCTGTACTTTTAAATAAATTTACCTATGTAAAAAACTAACAATATATTTAATTTTATTTTGTACTAATAATGGGAAGTGTTGTTTTATCCTTTAAAATATATTAACATTGAGCTCCATTTATTATAGTTTCAATCCTGTTGATCCTGATGCTATCTGTGATTTTAAAGCTTTGAAAATACATTTTAAAATCATTGTTTTATCTAATTTTTAATTTTATTAAGAGATATACAAGTGTTGTTTATGCTGTAAGTTGTTTTTGTAATCTTATGAACATACTTATTATATCTTCAATAAATCATGCAAAATATTAAAATTCAAGCTAGCAATAAAAAAATTTGTTTGCCTGAAACAATGCTCTCAGTCTCAATTATTTACATAATGCATAATACTACAATGAAGTGAAGAGCTAAGATATCTGTGTCCTTCATATACATAGACTATCACTAATGTGTATGTATTTTGCATACAATATAATTTACCCTATTTCCATAAAAAAATATATTTTCCTAAATTAAAATTTAGTAAGGCACCCACTTATAGGTAGGTATATTGCTGATATTTCGTTCGTTAAATTTAATAAAAGGTAAAACTACATCATATTGCGTAAACTTACAAAGTAGTAAACTACTCCAAACGACAAATTTTTCTTCTGTATAGATTATTATAATGTAGATCTACTAACTCACCATAATGAAACTAGTATGAGTGATACTTCAAATATTTTTTACATTTAAATGCAAAAGGTGTATTTGCATACGAACTGTACCTACATAACTACAGCTGTGTTAAATAAATATACATACCTACTTATTAAAATTCGTACCGCCGTATAAATAACTTCGTGGCGCCGGGGGACAATAAAATATGTTGAATGAGAATAACTTTAGCTGTCTCTCAACAGAACAAGGTTTAGAATAAACTATTACATAATTTAACTTGAAGATCTATTACCTAATATTACCTAAGTATTGAATATTTTAGACTTTTTAATTATCTTGTCGGGGGTTTTCAAATGAAATTTCATGTTCTTACAACACAACTTACCTGTTACCTACAAAATAATGTCCCTATCAGGAACACGATCATTAACTTGATATCCTTTACCTATCAATTCATCCTCATTTCCTCTTTTGTGCGCAATCAGTATATTCAACATACCTACAATATCATTTACCTCTGTAAGTGCCTAGGCAGGTACTAGGTATACGGTTGCTGTTATTTGGAGTGTGCTATCGTAAGTAGGTAGGTACATAGGACCTAGTATGTACTGGGTAATTATATAAAAACAAGGATTTAAACAGGGCCGAATTTCAACCACTATCTATTTTCTCTGTGAAAATCATGGGTATGTTGTTATTATATATAATAATACTGAGGGTAGATAGGTAATTAACCTAGACCTAGATAGGTACTTACCTAGGTACCTATTAACTTTGTTATCAATTTGTCATTGCTCTCCCTCAACAACTCTTAATTTTAATAAGTACCTAAGTATTTACTGAGATAAACACCTATTACTTTACTGTAGGTATTTAAGTTACACAGTAGTTAGTACCTAGTAAACAGTAATTCGCTAACTCTAATTCCAATAAAGGTGCTATTTAGTCCGCCAATGTGTGATTTTAAAAGAAGTAGGTACCTACACTTATAGACTGTAGTGTATGACTAATATCCGCACTGCGTTACCTCGACACCTACGTGATTCTTTTGGGTTAGGTTTAAAGAAATTTACTTAGCCTCAAAATCCATAGGTAGGTAACCTATTTTAAAATTAATTTAAGAAAAAATTAAAACCGTTCAAACCGAAAAGTAAGAAATATGTACCTACCTAGTTATTGTTTGTTAAAATCTTTAAGAATTTATTTTGTAGTCGTTCCAGCAGGCTTAGAAAGGACGAATTTTGAGGAATGAATACGGTCTGTGTCAAAGAGGATTTTTTAAATTTTTGGTTTGAAGTCTGTTTTAATTTTTTTCTTAAAATAGGTAATTTGTATTTAACAGTTTAGTTTTAGACCAAGCTCGTAATTGAAAAGAATATTTGGATGCGTAAGGTGCGCGTTGTCATACGACTAGTATTTTTAACATAGGTAGGATATAATTGGCATTGGCTGTTATAGCTTTCGAAACATTACTAGGTAGGTACCTACCTAATCAATATTAGAACAATGACGAATGAGGTCGAACATAGGCTTCCCTAATCTACCTACCTACCTAAGGAAAGAGGTCCAAATAGGTAGGTATGTAATTTACAACACTGTTGAAAAAATTTCCGGTGATTTGTCAAGATTGAAACCCCGACCTACCAAAATGAGGTGAAGGTCGAGTTTCTTAACCTATCACTTAGGTACATACTGAGTAGGTACCTACTGACTAAGAATATTAACGAATTTAATAACAATGTTATTACGGTAATCCGTTTCGGAGTTCCGTTGGTCACGTCTAGGACATACCTATTTAGGTATATCATCAAGTCATTTCAAACCACTTAGGTATTAGAAAAATATTCTTTTTAATTAAATTTGGTGAAACTAGTATTGCTATTTGGTTGTTCTGTACTACCTAGGTATAGGTAGATATATCTTTGAACTCCATGATGAGCCATAAAAAAAAATCTATGGGCTCCCATTGGAATCATTTTCTTCGAGACAAAAGAAGAACTTTCTAAATCGGTAAAGACGTTATGGAGGTACTTGCATACAAAAAAATTTACCTACAGAGAAATTGAGAATAATTAATAATATTAATAAAAATCCTTTTTTAAAGTCTTTCTAAAGATATTATGTCTATAATGTTATACAGTTAAGTCTTTACTAACCCACTAATATCTGTAATGTTAGTGAATGTCTGAAAATAATAAATACGTAGGTGCATAACGTAAGATTTAGAATGGGTGTAACTATTGAGGTATACCTAATTTTGTTACCTCACATTAAGTGTAAAACTCTCCGATTTCCTATAACGCGACAACACCAGCAGCGCTCTAATTATACACACAAAACATTAACAAAGCACTGGCCTTTAAACAGCCGTGAAAAATCAATAGAGCGGAATGAATGGTCTCGACCTGCAATAGTCTCGACTCCGGAGAGTTAATTAGTTCAAGAACTGCTCAATGACAATGAGATTCCTGAATTTTAACTAAGTACCTATTTAACTTTTTCATTTTAGTCATAGGTAAGTAGGTACCTAGGTATCTAGGACAAAAATAAATATACTAGTTATAAGTACTACCTACGTTGATTTCTAAATGTGTAGATCAAAGTGGCGCATAATTATTTGGTGGCAAAAAAAAGCAGGCCTGATAGCATTAGCGTAGCTAAGAATATTGGCCTGGCCAATAAAATGGCTATCAACTTCTGAATCTGTAACCAATAATCCTGGGGTGAGTGAGCTTCAGACCATTCTGGAGTTGGCACGGGGGGGCCGCCCTACGCCTGTTGGTCATGACGTCGTAATAATATATGTTGTACCTAACCTACTCTATGAAATAATTAAATTTAAATTTATTACGAGTAGAAGCAATAACTAGAGATTAATCCAATAATATAGTTAAACAAGCACATTTAAAAAAATATTGATTCTCATTTTCAAAACACCCGCGGGTAGTTGAGTTGAGTAGGTAGTGTAAGTACCTACCTAAGTATAATTTAATTTACTGGTACAATTATTTTTTAAATGTATAGATTGAAGTGACGCAGAAATATATTGTATTAGGTATTTTCAAATCCCTAGATTGCATTTGTGGATTGAAGGGGCTTATAAATAAACTTAGGTATTTTATTTTTGAATCTCTTCACTGGAGAATAGAAACAGAATAGTTAATTAAGACTTCGTAATAAGTCATCTGAGTGGGCAAAAAAAGATGTGCCACAAGGCGATAATTTTATTCTTTCCGATAATGTTATCCTCTCTTAGTTGTTAATTAAATTCTACTCGTACCTACTAGCCCAATAACTCTGTTCAACTGATGAGTAGATATTTGATTAAAATAAAATGTCATAGGTACCTAAGAAATTTATTAGAGAATAAAAACGATATTAAATCTAAACTGTTCAGAACTTTCTCTTGGAGGTTTTGTTTCGTGTCTGTTATGTAGAGTCGAGTCCACCACCCACTGACACGTTCGACATTATCAGTCTGTTTCCCTGGACATTCAAGTAAATTCAGGGTATCGAAATTAAAAATTAACCAATATAAAAAGTCTGACAAAAGCTGAACATTGCCGAGATACCTATGTAAAAAGCCTACGTACAGCTTTATTCAGCCGCCCTAACTAAAATAAAATTCTGTAAAATATAAAAATAATGTAGGTAGGTAGTACTTTGAATGTCGATCAAGTGATAAAACTTAATGCAAAAGCAAATTAGCAAACATTTTAATTATATAGAATTTGTCTTCAGAAAATATGATATTTCACATGGCTTTAGATATAGGAATAGGATGTCAAAGAACATAATAATATACAAGTTAGTTGTTTAATAGAAACAAAACCAGATAATTACGTTGTGTTATTAAGTAAATCAATTACTTGGCCCATCTCAGCAGCACTAAATGTTGAATAGCATTAAGTCCGCCTTTTGTACCCTGTAAGGTTTTTATATAAAAGTTTAAATAAATAGAGCTATTATATTGCCTATGACCAAATGAAGGCTGTAGGTATAATTATAGTAATATATTCTGTTAATAATAGCTAGATGAGTGACACATTCCAAACATTACAAAAATCTGATCAAAGAATATACCTATTGGACCATAGATGATTGTTAACATTAAATAAAAAGCAATTTCATTATTTATTTAGATATAGCTTTTTACACACATCACGAATATTTAAATCATGTAACAATGGTACACTCTCATAATTATGATCTTTTATAGACATATAAAAACAATGCATTTTACATTTTTGCTCATCTACACATATACATTTAGAGGGCACATTTTGTTTCCTTTTGCTTTTATCAGCATATTGTTGACTAAATTGATCTGATAAAGTGTTTAATCCATCAATTGTATTGGTAAGCATAAGATTTGAACTTGGATAAACAAAAAATGCAAACATAGTGAGAGCTACAAGGCACTGTATGGGGACTGCCGTAGCCCAATATTTTTGAGGATAATAATATATATTAAAGTAATGCAAATAATAATTTGGAACTATGGCCCAGATAAAATAAATAGCAAGAACAGTTTTACTTAACAAATACATAAAAAATCCATACAAAGATCTTGCAGGAGTGGGAGCAGGTGTGTGTTCTGACATTTCCTTTATTATTTCTAATTAAACTTATTTATTGTTTTTACAATTAAAAGAACATTTTTAAGGCAGGAATTAGAAGCCACTCTTAACCTTTTCAAATCCTCAGACACAAAGCAACTGAAAAAATAAAAAAAAGTCAACTGGTGAAAATTAAGCCAAACTTGTTTATATAGGAGTCCCATCCCAGAACGTTATTATAGTAAACACATTATAAGAAATTAAAAGTTTATTAACTTTAAATTGAAATAAATGTTTTTAAGATTTCTTTTATAAGCAAAGACAGATAGAAAGATGGACTTTAACAATCTTATTAAGTTTGGTATCGTCTTTATAGAGATACCTTCCAACAAACAAAATACATTATGCATACCTGCAACCATTTCTGCAGCTTATGCAGCTTCACAAAAGGTTAGTAAATTTTAATATAATGTAGAATTTTAAACTACTCTTGGATATATATTTTGTATACTGTGATGAATATTATAAAATAGGATAAATTAACATGAAAGTTGCAGGTGTTTTAAGAGAATGATTAAAATATTGTGTGATATAGATAAACAAACTGATTGAATAAATCACATTTATAGGGAAACTTATAATTTCAAAATGGCAACTACTAAAGAATTACTTTGTTTGGTTTTTTAATGACCCATATGGCTACACCATTGTTACCATGTTGATCCACCATTCAATAGTCCTGGGTGCAATTCCCAATGGGACAGAAGTGTAAATGATAAATTTAGATTTCTATTATCAGTCTGGGTGTTTGTGTAATTGTTTATGTGTATCCATGGCACCTACTACACAGGTAATCTTATGTGCGGCTACGAGTGTGAGGCATCATTTATTTTTCCTGTTTATCCCAAACAAGCTTTTTTATATTCCATTTAAATATGTCTAAGAGTTCTGTAAGGTGGTAGAACATGTTGGGTTCACTCAGGAAGGTACCTTTACCTTGCCAAAGCCTTTTAATCACCACTAAGCAAGTTCTTATAGAGTAAATGCAAAATTATGTTAGATGTAGATGATTACAATGACCACTTTATATCAGGTGGCCTTAAAGATTAAAAATAATAATATATAAAGAAATACCTACATTTGAAGATTAGTTCCATCAACAGACATCAACTTTCTTACACCACTTCCTTTTATTTCTTTGTCTACTCTTAATACTTCAAATGCTAATAATGCAAATTGAGAACTGGAAAAAGGAATGCTTATGGACCTGAAAAATAACTATTTAATTATATAATATTTTCTATATTAAATCAATCATTATGTTAGTAAAGGGGGTGGGTACATAATGTAATAATTTTCAAAAACAGGACCTTAATTATGACATGGTAAAATGTCGGTAAAGTGTATACGACGATAAGTAAAACCTTTGGATATTTGCAATTTTATAAGAAAGGATTTTAATTTCAGAGATACAGGGTCGTACGTAGTCAACAAAAAAGAGATTGAGCCATTAGCGTGGAAATGGTACCTCCTGAGACTTTAATAACCGAATATAAATTATAATAACTTTAAGTATAATAATTACACTGTTTTTTCTAGCAAGTCTTCCATGACCGCTAAAAATATCTTTTATAAAATTTGTTTGCAATTAACTTCAATATTGCTCTAATTTTTTACCTAAATAAAATAAATTCTAGCCTAAAATTAAAATTGTCATGATGAGTGATGGATGAGTGACACTGACTGACATGACAATTTACTTCACTTCACAGGTGACATTTCTTATTACTGACAAATTGACATTTGACACCGCAATGCATGCAGTGCCAACATACCAGCTGTACCAGTAACTATTTATGTTGTACCTACTTATTATGTCCCAGACTGCCAGATAAATACTCATTAAGAAAAGACAAAACACAAAAAGCGCTAGATTTAGAGAAAAACCGACTTCAATGGTTTTCTCATGGATGCCATTGTCAGGATTGTATCAAATTGAAATGGGACCTAACGGGAAGCATCCGCTTTCAAATAAAAAAAAATTTAGCAAAACCGGTTCACCGACTCGAAAGTTTTCGACTTGAAAGCTCTGAGGTAACAAACATAAAAACACAAACATACAGTCTAATTGAAAACTTTAGTCAGTTAATAAACTTCTTGATATTATGACAAAGATTTTATTTTGATGTGCGTTTTAAAGTTAGACTAGATCTTATATTTATTTGGATAAATGAACCAATAAAACAATAGTTTAGAGCCTTTATAATACTGAGTATAATTATTTAGTAGTAGGTAGTTGTATTTCCTAAAACAGAAAACAGGGATGTGTGTGTGTGATGAAAGTAATTTGTTTATGAGTCCTTTCTCTGTTGTCATACTATAGGTACGTACTTTGAACTTTGGGAATTAAATGTCTTGATTCCATTTTCAAAATTTGAAGTTTGTATTTGAAACTTTACTTTATTCCTCCTTCCTATTTTATATTTTTGTAAATGGAACAAAGAACTACTTTTGTAATTTGTACTATCTATCTACCTACATGAATCACGCTGTTGAGTGAGAGTTCTCTTATAAAATAAAATTACATTTATAATAACTTCTTACACTTGATGAGTTTCTTTTAACTGTTACCCTTTGCAAGACCGTGATATTAAGGGTACATTATTATTACATTAGATAGGCAGGTACTAATGAATATCAACATTCGGTTTCTTGAAAATAGAAAGGTGGATCTGCATTCAAGAATTAAATCTAGAAGTAAAACAACATTGAATGTTTCGTTATTTTATTTTTTTACCTATAAAACAACAAATAAATATAGATAATAACATGGCAATCATTGTATTGCTAAAATAAAAAAATAAATTCTTAATACTAGGTAACTTGTGTCGGAACCTATGATCGGATCAAACGTTATTACAAAATTAAACGAAGTTATCACATAGGTATTTAGTATTTTTTGACAATTAGTCATAACATTAAAATTACCTGTTTCAGCTAAAAGTACCTTCTATTGATGTTAAACATCCTGATTGGCTAAACGGATAGTACCTACATAACTATATTATTATTTTAAAGTAGGTAGGTATTCAATACCTACTACGTACCTGTATAAAAAAAGTATTACATTTATCATTATTTATAACATCTACCTATAATACCTACCTGCATAGTTCAGTAATACTGCAAAATAATAGTGAGATTGACAATACTGATGTTATTAAATTTAACCTAAGCATGTACCTACCTACCTAATTAAAATGTATAAATAAATTACTCTTGTCATTATGAATTTAATAACTTTAAAGATCTCTCAGGTTTTCTTGCCATATTTTCTTTGTCAAGGTGTTTCATATAGGCAAGGAAACATGTCCATATAAGGCTACAAAAGCTAATAAAAACTATTCTATTTTTAGGAGGAATAAAACAAAAATTGATCATTGACACCGCAGGCCATACTGAAGCTCCAACCTGAAAAAAACGGCGACGATATTAAAAGCTCAAAATAATCCGTTAAATGGGCGAAGTCAGTGGGTGGACGGGACATGCACCCTCATGTACAAACGCACTAGCAGTCCTGGCACCACAACTTTCTTCCGAACACAATTTTGCTTCACGGTAAAAGATGGTGTACGTGTGATAGGTACTAAACTTCTCCGGTCCACAGAGCTTTACTATTTATTGAAAGTATTTTAGATACGTACCTTATAAGTTGGTAAAAATTTCGCTTTTACTTCTGCAATAGCTTCATCAAACGTCTTCATTTCCAGTAAACTCATGCCAAAATAAAAACTAATCATAGCAAAAGGTGTATATGTTATAGTCTCCACAAGTGCCTGGAATTAATAAAATATGGCACATTAAAAAAAAATATTTAATTATCTATAAGTGCCTACATACTCGTATCTCACAGAAGACCGACAGGTAATACAGAAAAATTCAAGACAAAAAAATTATTAACAAAATTCAAATTCCCTTAAATTTTCTATGGAACGGCTTTTTTGCTCATAACCTACTTATCTCGACAACGGTTGTACGGAATTCCTTGAATTTTTTTCGTTCGTCTCGACCTCGAGAAGTTTATTCGCAAATAATGCTTAAAATAATTTAATTTGCCAATTTTGTTTCATTATCATTATCGATCCATTACAGTCACACAAGAGGGTATGGGTCTCCTCCTAAATATGAGAAGGATTTATGTCATAGTCCACCACGCTGGCACTGGAGAACGGGTAGGTAAGTATACCTTTTGAGAACTTTTATGGAAAACTCTCCGACATGTAGATTTTGTCACGATGTGTACAGCACATTAATTTTGGTGTCAGTTATCGTTAACTTGAAATCGTTTCATAATATATGACCTGGGGTGGCCACTAACTCGTAACTTCACTAGGTTGTCCTCATTGGAGCAGCGTGTCAGCAGCCTATAAGCTAAAGCCTATAAGCTAGGTACAGATTTTTAAGAAGAAAAGCTAAAGTCTAGTCGAAATGTGGCTAAAGCGCTAGCAATGAAGTAAAAAGACTTATTCAATGATGCGGCATTCCTAGGGAACATAATCACTACATAGTATAAAACAAAGTCGCTTTCTCTGTACCTATATCCCTATGTATGCTTAAATCTTTAAAACAACGCAACGG
>DWAV01000770.1:0-16751 GCA_018231305.1 Noctuana lactifera
TCTTATACTTTAGATACATACAGTTTGTAAAATATATCGTTTGCTACATATCCTCACAAATAATGTTTATTATTAAACTTTATATTACAGTTAAATAGTAATAATATTCATATTTCAATATTAATTTTAATATTGCTCTAGTTTCGTAGTTTAAGATTTATATGTAGATAATAACATTAAGAGTTATAAAGACCCGATGGCTAAGAGTAGCATAGAAGGACAAATAAAATATAACACTTGCTTAAAATATATCCTCATGAAGAAATTTAGAGAAATGTCAATAAATAGCTCCAAACTTATAATAACAAAAAGAGAGAGCTTCTTAATATTTAATATCTGGGCATAATACTGTGGCCAGTAAAATGCCTTTATCGGGGACATATACTAACTCGTAACACAACATGAGGGTGAAGTAAACAACATGAAGTAATAACGTATAGAGATGCGGAGCTCGTTGTGTCGTTCGCCCCGGTGGCGCGACGCCGCCCGCCGCTGCCCTGCGATTTACTGCAACACGCTAACAACATACGAGCGCAATAACGCCACGGAGCGTTCAGGATCTATACAGCTAAGCCTGCCCGTGCCCCAAGAGCAACACACTACATGAACAGCACCAACATTTAACTTAATACCATAATTCTATTAATGACGAGTTTACGAGTATTGCGTATTAGAATAGTTGGCGTAAACCAATTCTTAAAGTGAGAGTTCTGTACCCAGCGTGAATAAAGACAGCGTGATTGATAATGGTTACGATACTCACTAAATTGAATATGTTGAAAACCATATGCAAAGTTATACAACGTCGGGCGCGATCAAGAGAATGATAGATAACTGTTTGCGGCAAACATACTCGTACGCACTTACCTTAGCAGAGGAGCGCACGCTGAATTGATGATCTCGGGTTAGGTTTAAAATTGTAAAAAAATAATTTTGTAACGAAACTCCGGTAACCATGTCATTGCCCTTATTTCAAACTTATCTGAGTTATCGTATATGTAACATAATGTCAACAAAATGAAATTCCCGTCTAAAAATATTACATTTTAGTTATTCAGCAAGTCACGTACATCTTGTCGTAACTTATATTACGATGTGCACTCGGTTTTGTCTGCATTACTCATAATATATAATATTATGTCTGATCTGAGACGTTCAGCTTCTGACTTTGAATAAAAAAATTAACATTACCCTCGTTAATATTACAACCGAAGCTTGGCAACCGTTCAGATGCTAAAACTAACAGAAGATATAAAAATAATATCGCTAATAATAATCATGATCATAAATTGAAAGACAAGTAACGAAAAGTAATAAAAAGTTATAGTATGGCATTTATCAGATATTGTACTTGGACATCTATTGCAAATCGTTCTTTATCTTCTTCTTTAAGCTTGCAACTCCTTTTAAGGCACACTGCTGGATACCACCATAACCTGGTGCTTACTTCACCACGCTGCACCAAATACGTATTAAAAAAATTTCAAGAAATTTGCTTCCAGTAACTAGTAATATTTCTAGTTTCTTTGCAAAGCAATTACACAACTGACCATGGCAGGATATTGATATGTGCTGAAGATGACCAACAGAACTCCATAACGGATGGTCGTAACAGAATTGTGATTGCAGTGTTCATTGTATGTTATGATTTTTCGCAACAAACAATACACACTCAGCAGTTATGACTTACGAGTAGTGTTTAAGAACCTTCGCCTTGCTCCGGCGGGTCGGGGATTAAATGTTGCTATGTCAGCGGCAATTTTCTTTTAGAAATGTTGTAAGGTCTTTTTTTTCTCTTTGGTAGGTTGGTTGGTAAAAAATGCCCACAGCCTTGTAACAAAAATATCTGGAATTGTGTTGATTGGTTTGTACGGCTTACGATAACGGCAGTGTTGCACGAATAAAAGAAAAAAATATCCAGTGCATCCCCAACGTATTGGTTTTATATCGCTTCAGATGTCAATTATTTTTCCTTAATGATATTAAAGTCTTGCGTCAATTATTTTTCCTTAATAATATTAAAGTCTTAAAGCATTATACAAGTATATAAAGTAAAAGTGAGACTAAACAATAAAAGTGTTGCGAAGGAGGTTAATTGGTTCGTGCGGGCCGTAGCACTCGTAGCGCGGCGGCATCAAAAGAACTAAATGAAAGAACTATTCGTCGATACCGAGATCTGCGAGTTCAGTTGGCTTTGCGAATCTTTCTACCAGTAACTTTCTTTGCACTTTTGGGAATAAAACAAAACTGAACAGAGCAACTTTTTACCGATTGGAGCTTAGGTAACCGAAGTTTTTCGTGTCATCGACAAATAATAATATACGCGAACCAAATAGAGTACCTGGTAGAGTATTTGAGATATGAAAACTACAGCTGTACGATTATTATGTTACGATTAGGTATACTAATTTTGTATAATACCAGTAATTGACAGATAAAGTATAATCTTCATCTGAGATTTGAATAATTTAATATTACTATTTGATTGATTTTTCATGAACATACATACCTACCTATTGAATAACTTCCTTTCAAAACATGCCACACATTTACTCATTCACTAACTTTGTTCGCCTTCACCCCTTTCTATTAAAAACAGCATACGTAATATGTGATTGCTTCAACTTAACACAAACAAAGCAAGCTCCGCGTTCGGTAAGAGTTTGCCGCTTAATAAACATTTCAATATAGTACCTACTATTTATCAAACATCTCAGTTTATTCCGTATTAAGAATGACAGTACGAGATTTTCCTCTCATAACAGCACATTCTCGCATCTCTGCCTCGTCACTCTGCCCCGACGACTGATATTTGCGCTCGTTGACTCGTGAAGAACTTACTGTGCGAGTCTGTACGATCTATGGAAGTTATACCTCCTCTTGCTCAGGCACTCGTTTTGGCACGTTTTATTTGTAGCGATGGCGTACTTTTGAGGAAGTTGTTTAGCTATTTTTTTACAAGTGGCAGCATTTTGTTATTATTAACAAAGTAATAAAATAAATAATATAAATATTTATACATTATTGGATACTGACTGGTATGGACTATTTTACGGCAAAGGTAAAGGTCGCAACAAGGAAAAATAAAAAATAATTACTTTATGCATATCAGAACTATTTATAAGATAACTTGATTGCATACAAATACATAGTTTTAGTAAACAGTCACAGTGTAGTAAACGTGGGCTAGAAGTACGCTTGCTTGCTCCCATTTAAATGGCATACTATGCAAAAAGCATCTCAACATTTTATCAAATTCCAGTTGGCTGCAGAACAACAGTTATAAATATTCATAGTTGCATCTTTTAGACTTCAGAATGAACCGAATGAAAAACTTGCCTTTCGACAAAACGTTTGCAAATGGTCCCGCGGGCCGGGAAAAGAGCTCCAGCCTGTTAGTTAGTTCTACCGAAAATAGGATTCGGTGGATTTAATTTGCCCTGCGGATGTTACTCGCTCGTTTCTTTGTGTGTTTCATCAGCAAAAAAATAAGTGAAAATGGATGAAAATACTTAGCACTGGCGGTAGCTGTAAGCACTATAAGTACTTATGACAAATAAATAAATATATACTTATGTACGAGTATGTCAATGAAGGCAATACTTTTGAAAGCTAATCTTTCCACAAACGTAATGATTATGAAGAAAGCGGAAAAAGAAATTCACGTTTAAATTGAACTTTCCACAAAATTGTTGATTGCTCAAAGGCGCCTAAAGTCAGAGAATAGAAGATACATAAAAATGGATAATATCCTAAACCGGGGTAGGTACCAGTATATACGAATACACGAGTACTTTACTCGGTATTGTCTTGATAAAATCCTGACGAGGAGAGAATGCTTTTAGCATTCAACACAGCTTTCTTGGTAGGAATTTTGTTCATCATTCTTTGTAAATAACGAATATAATTTTATACTGAACCTAGCAGACCACTCATTCATACAATACGAGTACTTGAACACGACATAGTAGAAGAACAGTATGAATAGTGTTGTTAACGACTCTGTCTCACACACAACACAACTGTCGGCACTTCACTTTAAAATGGAACTATAATCAATTAGATAGAAAATCTACTCACAGTAATAAGCAACGCAAAAAAAACAATTATGAGAGATAAATAAAAAACTTTATACACTTTGCTAAATTAAAATAATTTCGTTATGTAATTTATTTATTTATTTAATTTGATAGCTAACAACCCGGTAGCTGCGTTGACTTCGACGTCACAATGTTTAATTTCTGAATAATCAGTGCTTCTACATTCAGTGAACTGGAAAACATACTCTTCACAATTTATTTCTTTGAAGGCAGTTCATAATAAGATTTACATTTCCTTCTCTGCCATTTCATGTCTCTTGAATTTTCGATCACACTTGGTACGCGTATGTTTTAGTTCAAATTTTATATCACGTTTCGTATTATAATATATGGGTTACTTATCATATTTATATCACTTCTTTAATTGAAGAGTAGAAATGGACTCAGCAACAGATAAAGGAGATAGTACTTAGGTTTGAAATTTTCGCAAAAGTGGCAACGTATAGCGTTTAAACCTGAATTGCTTGCTTACAAGTAAAATAACGTACAAACTTCACTGTTGCACTTTATCACATTACACGTTAGATTAAAAAATATAAAGTAAGTATAATAATATAACAGTACAGACACCAGTCAAACATAATTTTCCAGACACATTTTAGCTGCCTAATTTAGAGCTTAGTGTATTTCATTATAATATATGAATACGTAGCACTGCTACGTTGCGTAGCATTTCTACGAACCGTAACCAATACTACGATATAATATGTAGCAGATAACACAGTCATGTACACGATACATAATAATATAAATTAACGTAAATAATATGTATCAGACATATTATTATAGACTTCTTTTTAGATACTCCTACTGATACAAATAAAAAGGAGATAATACTTCTACACAACATTTTCAACTTTACATTTTCCTGTAACCTAAACTTTTCCATCCGAGGCAATTAGCGTTAAACAATTAACAACGCAGCTGCTGCCCGGACCGTTCGTGAACTAAAATATTTTGATTTGAACTTCTTGAATCCTTTAAAAACTCTGATAAAATAAAATAAATAATGAAATTAATTTCTAAACTTGAAAGCTCCTTTTGTACAAGGCAAACCAGAATGTGTGCGGATCCTAAATTGTTGTTTTAATTACTGTAACCTTACCAAGAGGCAACAATGTTAAGGGAACATCAATTTAATTTCCTTTCCTATATTTTTCGTCTAAAAAGTTCTTTGTTAGGTCCTCGTCGAGGGTCGAGTGGCAAATGAAGTTGATCGGTAAACGTTTCCAAAACCCAACGTAATTGTGGCGATTCTCAGAATCGAGTTGAACATCAAAGTAAGTGTTTCACCGGAATGAATACCATAATGGCTTTTTCATGAGTTGCTACAACCGAAACCGTTTCTGAAACAAAGGTCAATGGAGTTTCACTCAGGTAAGTAATAATTATATGTCAAAGATTCGCTTCGGGGAACAAAATACGAGATGAATTTGGTGTCTTAAAGCGGTTGTATGGTTTTAAATATTCTTTATTTTATAATATTGATTAAAAGTTTTTCGTTACTATCAAATACGTACCCAAAACGTATAATATTATAATTATGTACAACATGTGAGTGTAAAAGATGATAACTCGTAGAATATTCCGCGCGCAGCCAGTTGCAGCTGACAGCGGCACGTGGTGCGATTTAAATTCAGTTGTTACTTTCAAAATATTCATAAATATGCAATCGCTGCGACATTTGACATCGCCTGGATTTTATTTTTCTTTTAAGATATATTTTACATTAGAAACTATTCCAAGAGAATCTATTATGCATATAAATTTTACAAAATATAGCACTGAGTAATTATTGCGGAAATAAGGCAAGGTAAAGTAGGTATAAGCAGAATGCAACATACTAAAACGCTATTTTCATTTTAACACTCAAAATTGTTGAAACACTTATTATTAACTGATTAACTCGCCGATCATTTGTTAAACTTTCATAAGCTTCTCATGCCTTTTAATTGTACTTCTTAGCCACATGTTATAATTTCCAGATTCCAGCATTTTAGAGACGATCTTTAAATTTCGTGGTGCATGAAATTCCCTTTACGTACGTGAAACTTTTTAACGAGAACTTTTTCTGACATCGTGTGCTTTACCAGCGCAGCATAAATTCGATGTCAAGTTCAGGAAATTCATAACATGGCATTTTAATACGATTTAGTTTGGTTATTTATATTTAATAATTACAGCTTTAAATACATACACAAAAACAGCCATCTCAAAATGGTGTAGTATTAGTTTTGAATGAGAATCTCTTAAAGAAGATAATCGTGAAATACTGACTCAATGACTCCAACGCAATTTCCCCAAAATATGAAAAATGGTACATTATTTCTGACAAGAGACATGATCTAACTAAATGTAAGTTAGGGGCGAGGGCATTATAAATAAAATAGTCTTAGTCTTAGAATGGAATTTCCCGACATAAGCCCCTGTCTAGTGAGGGGCGCCGCAAATGTTCCAGCAGGTGACGAGGTTTTATTGCCGCTATCGAAAGAAAATTTGTTTTCTCAACAAATAAAACCTTCGCAACGCTAGTGGAACATTCTCGACGTGTTGGCTTAATACAATTTATTCAGTTTACGTTTCTTCGGCACATTAAGTAAGTAAGGTTTCTTTACTTTTGTAACACGTTGCAAGATTGTCTAACGAAGATAACATTTCCCACTACACCGCAAAACAATGCTTTTAATGCATTAACACACAAATGTTTTTAGAAAATATTTTTGTCCTAAAACTGAATGGCTCTCTATGATAACACCATACATTTTATATCACACATTCATAGCTCAAATTTATTAAAATAACACACAATAAGGTTATAACAAATATTTTTAGGTCAGCGTTAGAACAAAATGACTGCAAACCAACGAAACGATTTATAAAAAAATAAGTACCATCTGCTTAGATAATTATCCTCCTCAGCCTCCTCATATTTTGCACATTTGAAAATACACGATGTTCAGGAACATAATGTAAATTTATTCGTGTATGCATTGAGAAGGCTTAATTAAGCGCAAGAGGCGCGTAGCTAACGACCAAGTTTCATAATTAAACTTATTCAGTGCAATGCACCGCTGTGCCAGCCGCCATTGTGGTCGCTCATTTATGTTGTGTCGTGTCATTGATAATATCATATTACGTTTTGTTAATGGCATTTTTTCGAAAATATGCTTTTGCCATTGTACGTCAAGACATTCATGGAGCTCAACTGTTTTTTGACTCGCCAAATGAACGTTTACAATTACTTTTATTTAGCGAAACCAATCATCAAAATCTATGGACAGAACCTTACTTTTAGGTATTTCATAATCTGAAAGAGTTGTAACATAGTATAGAAAATAAGTTTTTCAAATTTAAATATTGTACACTAGCTTACAGTCTATTTTCTTATGGAAATCTTTTAATTTTACGTACTTTTCCGTAGGTATAAAATTGTGATAACAGTTTACCTTTAAATATTCGTATTCGGCAGCCACTAACTTTATCGACTGTCACCAACTCGCCGACGTGTCGTCACGTAGTCGCGTCGTCACGTCACATCGCCAATCACGAGCCAGCCGCGAGCTAACGACACGTGCAACGATTCCCGAACCCGAATTCTATTCGCAATATTTTATTTTATAACATACTCGTACACGTCACTCAACAAAGCTGGCTCACGCAATATACTCATAGCGAGCGAATGTTTGTATTAGCTTCATGTCATTGTGAATTAAACGCTTTTTGTTTTTTCTACAAACATAGATGTAGATAATATAGATGTTCATTAACACCGCTAGTAAGCTAATAGGATCACAGAAAACAACGACAACGTTATCTGCGTTTCCCTGTAATAATTTATTCATGAGACATAAAGATATAATACTAGCAGAGCTCCAAGTACAATAAACAGACATGAAAAGGAAATTTGTGAGACCTTGAGCGTTATAATAAGTAATACAATAGTGGGCAGATAATGCTAGTGAAACGGCGAGGTCCGCCGCCGCCGCGAGCTACGGCGGAGCTCTCGTAAACCGCAGCCGCCGGCGTCACCGGCGTGTCGTGACAATCTGTCTTCTGCGTCCGCCACTTGATCCGCTGCGTGTCATATTATATTATTACCTACAATAACACTCAGTATCTGGGGAGGTAGTTGTTATTTTCTCAAATTACATTTTTTTTTTTAATTTTTTATTAGATACCTACTCTTAAATACCACGGTTTACAATTAATTTGAAACTGATTTTCATTTTTACTTCAAATAATTTTCCGTTTATAACTCTACTTATAGATACAACGTAAATATTTCTATGTAGTTTTTATGCACTGATTCCCTTAAGCACACGGAGAGCGACATAATATAAATCAAAAAGATAAGCCAAACCAGACCTTGTCTTTGCCTGTATGCGGCTTCGCATAAAATATTGTTATTTACTTTATATGGGAGCTGAGATAAAGTATAGCAAAGTAGTTGCGTAACGTGGTGCCTACGAGTATAGGTCGAAGGCGATTGTGAAGGTACTACCCTTTAGTGTCCTTCATATTATGGCCTACCTGATGTTAAAATTTTGATTACATAATATTATTGTATTTTCAATATTATTATTTAAAACATATTTGCATAGTGAAAAGTGCTGCGTCTAGTTCTAATAATAATAAGTCCGATTTTATTTTACAGTGAACAAATAAGCCTTTACGCCACTTGATGCTGAGTGGTCGTTGCAGCCCAACGCGTACCAGTGTGTACTGTATTCTACACGTGCTTTATACTACAAGATTATTTATACGATATAAAATACCAATTATTTTTTCTAGCTGTATTGTTACATACATCGTGCTAAAAATTAATTTTAAATTGTTACAGATTTTGTGTCATGCATAGGACACAAAATTTGGTATCCATTATCTATGAACTAGATATGATAATAATATATCTTATACTTTGTGCGAATTCTATAATTATTAAAATATTGGATTTTCCTTGTTTTCGTCCGTTAAACTGAATAATAAATTTGCTAATGAAAGCATCAGACTTAATCGAAATCTGTTCGCTGTCCGTTGTATAATTTGCATTTCATTATTACAAAATTATAATCAAAAAATAAAGTACAAGGGCGGTTTGTAAAAATCTTTTGTAAACAAACATATTTTTGAATATGTATTGTATACAAAAGATAAAACTAAAAATAAATTGCTTTATGAGGAGAGGAGAATGCGATGCAGCAGTTGAATGCATCGCTTGCAAACAAAGACGAGTGCTTCCGTTTGTGGGCACGGTCCATTATCTGCAGTGGTTGTGCAATACCCGGAATATCTTAGTGTGTATACCTTATATAGGTCGGTGGATACACGCTGACAGACCAGCTCAGTGCCACTTGAGAGCGATCTCTGACATTCAGGAGATATTGCTACAAAGCTCACTCGGCAATACTCGGCTTGTTAATATGAACAATATCAAACAAAACTGTCGCATGCTACGAGTATGCTCGTATGTAGTTATGTAATCCGGTGATAATATTAACTACTGTTACTGTTTAGGAACTATAAGCTACAATCTCAATACTTTCGTCGTCTCAAGTCTTTCATGATATCTAAAAGTTATACGACTCCATTTCCATTGATATTATCATACTTTTCAAGATTATTTTGACATTCACAACTGTTCGTCATCAAATTAACGCGTTCCAGGTTCCAGGTGTAGTGATGTAATCCCGCGCCCTCCGCCCCGCGCCCTCCGCCCTGCGACTGCTTCATTTGCATTTTAATAAACTGAAAATTGTAAAGTACCACGTATAATTGCTTTAATGAACTCCTTGGTTCAACCGTTTATGTTAAGCCTGCGTGCATCTCGGACGCGTTATTCATTTATTCGTTCTTTGCAATAGATAAAACATAACAATGAAGGAAATAATAAGATTTGTTTCGTCAAATAGGTAATATCGGCACAATATGATATATGCTGTTATAACATACATAAATAAAAAAAAAAGAATAAATAAATAGAAAAGCATTCCACGAGCTGCTCATTTTCAGTGCCACCTTTTTTCCGAGCAGTCCCGACGTGTTCAGTGCGGTTTATTGGAAATTTATTTAAATTTATAATAAATAAATTATACCGACTTCAATGAATACATTTACTGACAAGTATAACTAGAAAAACAGAAAGAAATGTAATAAGTAAATAAATCACCAGTTTCCGACTGCCTTGAACACTTGACCAGGCGCGCCACATGCTCGTACTGACGACATATCCAACGCAAACACCCAGCTCCGCCATTTGTAACACTGCCTATAAATTTAAAACATTTTCACAAATGAAATAATACGAGTTGTCCATTACGAGTTATCCATTACCTGATATTAATACTTTAGATTTAAATATTTTATTGCTTGTAATTACGAATAAGAGACAGTTTTAAGTAAAATATCAACCTAATAATATTTATTAATTTCGCTAATGATTTTGTACTTTAATATCTATGTAAAATAAGACATTTAAAAAGACGATTATTAGTGGTGAAGATTAAATTCTTCTCGTTAATATTTAACAGTACGAGTAAGGCTTAGATCTTAAAACATAATGAGCCTAACAAACTTAAGCGGGCCCCGCGGAAGACCAGCTCTGTTTACCCTCGGACTCCACCACAATGCTGAGAGAATTCGTTTCGTAATGCATCCCTCTTTCAATTTTAATTGAAATTACTTTCTGTAATGTAATGTAAACTAGGTAAGTTTTCTTTGAGTAACTCATTCGCCATCTACTACATATTAATTGTGCATCTGTTAATTATATTTCTATTCATATTATATTTGCAACACGTTAAAACGTTCATTTAAATTCACCGTGTTGTTCGCAGTTGGTAATCAGATTCCAATAGCACCTCATAAATAATTTGTGTAAGTTCTTGACTAATTAAAACTTCGATACACCACTGACACAATGGAGAGTTAATTTGACGCTTGGGATCAATGAGGGTTCGGGTCGGTATTGACAGCAAACAGCTACAACCTCCGGCTTTGTTTGTATTGTTCTACGATTCATGATCGATAGACCTACACCTCTTTGTAACAGTAAAGAGATTAGAATGATTGTAGTGCTGACCTGACAAGAGCTATGAATCAAATGACGCTATTGCTACTATATTTTAAATGCTGGCTATGGCTATGGCTATGGCTATGGCTATGGCTATGGCTATGGCTATGTATATTGTCTTCAAATCCTAATTTGTTCATTATACGAGTACAAGTATGTAAAATTTTGTAATCGACAACACAACAGACAAATTACGAATAAGTTATTACGAATAATGTATCAAACACAAAAATAGACTGAAAAACGAAAAACGTTTCGTAATAACTTCTTAAGTTAATCTTAACTCTATAAAAGTTCAGTTTAGAGGATATCCCGAGATGTCCGCCGGTCGGATCGCTGAGGCAGCGCGGGGCGCGCGGCAGTAGCGCTCCCGCCGCGTAGCGCCTCGCCCGCGCCCTGTGAGCGACGCCCAGCGCACGACGGTCCCGCGAACTTTCTACGAAAGTATCGAAACATTCACACTCGCAAGCTGATGAACGAAAACTTGTGACATATTGAACTGTGCCGCGGGAAACTAATCAAACATAAATCAAATCATTTTAATAACAATGATATAGCTAAAATCCCTTTAGTAAATTTTTTTTGGGCACTCAGTACTTTTTTCTTGTAACGAGAATAACATATTTTTGCTTTGATAAATAATTATTTATTAAATAATGTAAGATATCGTTATCGTCATTGATAAGATATAAAATGTATTAAGTTTTATTCATCAGCATCTTTATTTATATAAAGCAAAGAAATTTTGCACGTATAGAATATTTATTATTCATACGATTATTATAATTTGGTAAATTTGTTTAGATTAAAGTATCTATTAACATGACCCGACTGAACTTTTGCCAAAAGAGCGAAGGAAAAATCTCATGGGCACCGCACTGACGACGAAGCGGGCCCTAACCGAGCTCACTCCTAGGATTTAATAAGGAATCTACGCGGCATGGTGGCTACCTTATGTTCAGCGGCAACCAAGAAGTGACCACGCGAGGGATTCCTAAAATAGATAAATATAGGATGAGCTTGGAGTTAATTGCGAAGCGCTAGAGCGTGAGATGCGCGCGTGCCCGTGAGGATGTGGCGCGCCGCCGGCCCCGTGCCGCTGCTGGCGCTGGCCGCCGCGCTGCTCGCCTCGCCCGCGCCCAACACCACCGCGCCGCACCACTCGCTACACTCCCTCCAGTACTTCCCCGTAAACGACAACCTCACGCCCCGGCAACTACGACTTTCACGTGAATCGCTCCCGCTCATCGGCCCTTTCGACATATCTAAAATCTTTAGCAAAAAATTGAAGACTAAGACAGAGAACGTCGCCAAAGTGAGTGCTTCGTCGCTAAGAGCGGCGGATCACCGAATCAGGGGCCTGCCATCAGTTACGACAAATTCAAGCTTCACACTTTACATTCCAATGACCGAAGTTCCTTTTGCGATGGACAAGGTTGGACAAAGTAAGGAATTAACGCATGTTACAGACAGAAATTCATTAGTCACCACAATGGAATTTGTACGCCCGACGGCTACGAAAAATTCAATTAGAGAAGTAGCAACAACAAGTACAAGTACACAAACGCCGCCGCGAAACAACAAAACAATGAAGCCAAAGACAAAGTCGAAGAACAGTGGAGGGAAGGCCACAGCAGGGGGCGGGAGAGCGCGGGAGCCGCGCGTCGCCGGCAAGAAGAAGGCCGACAACGACGGCGCGTGGCCCGCCAAGCAGGCCGCCGTCCGCGAGGGAGACATCGTGCTGGGCGGCCTCATGATGGTACCGATTGATTGCTCCCTGTCCCATCCCTTATACTAACTGTTATTACACTTAAAAACATACTAGACAATTTAAAATAACATTTCACACTCACAGTCCCTCGTAAGATTTTGTGTCATGAGTGCCATATTTGAGCCAAACTTTAATTTAAAATTAAAAGTTTTTAGTATCGTATACATACTTGTAGAATACGTCTCTATTGAATAACGTATTTTTTATGATTATGATTAAAGGAATGAGAATCTTTTCTATTGCTTTTTCCTCCCGACCAACAGAAGTAAAACAGAGCTTAAAATCGATGAAATGATTACTTTTAGCATTACTTATTTCAGCTATTTAAGAATATTTAAGTGTATATAAATACCTCTTACTGAAATAAATATTTTTAAATTGATTTATTCGAATACAGTTTGTTCAATGAGACTGAGCAATGCGCTTCCGAGCTTCGCGGGGCACATTAAGCCGTCGGTCGGTTATAATAATTATAATTATTATTACGAGTACGTTATAGTATTTTTTTAATCTGGGTTCTAAATAAAATTCTAAAATCAATATAAGTAAAATAGTATAGAAGTAGTACATATAAGTATATTTGAGGTTAAAATGTCTGTGCCTGCAACCTAAACTATGACTGATGTAACTGACAACTTTTCTTTTAATCTTATACCACAGACTATCAGCAACCTTAATGGTGAAAGTATATAAGACGTATTATAAAGGCTAACATTATGGCGGTGTCCGGCAGGTGCACGGCCGCGCGGCGCGAGGCGGGCGCGCGCGCTGCGGCCCGCTGATGGCGCAGGGCGGCGTGCAGGCGCTCGAGGCGATGATGTTCGCGATGGACGAGGCGGCGCGCGCGCACCTGTTGCCGCCCGGCATCACGCTCGGGGCGCTCGTGCTCGACGACTGCGACTCCGACACGCGCGGCCTGGAGATGGCGCTCGATTTCATCAAAGGTAACACGACTTACCATCTGTACGTGGTAGAACTTGTAACAGTTCGCCCGGACAGCGACCGCTGCCCACGTTATGTGGGTAACGAAAAGGAAAAATACCACTTCTTGTGTTTTAGTTCTGGAGGTATGTTTGTGAGGAATACACACTTCATTTGAGGCGATCATAACATAGGACTTTTATTTGGTATCGGGCGTGGATTTTTAAACATTAATTTATCAATTACAGGTAAATAGATTTCTTAGATGTTTTATTACATTCTAGTCTAAGGATTTTATGAATACTTGAAAGAACTACATTATGTAGTGTGAGCAAGTGTAACCCCTGGTGGCCGGCGCTGCGCAGGGTCGATCAGCAACATCGACGACGCGGAGTACGCGTGCAACGCCAGCGCCGTGCGCAAGGTGGTGTCGGGCGTGGTGGGCGCCGCGTCCAGCGTCACCTCCGTGCAGGTCGCCAACCTCCTGCGCCTCTTCAAAATACCGCAGGTCATTATAGCGTGCCTTGTACAATTGCACTTGTTAAAACTTACCAGTTCATCATAGAACCACTTTGTACAATAATTTCTAGTATTTCTAGTGTGTGTTGTAAAACTTTTTGGACGTGGAAGTTGAAGTGGGTTTGCAATGATCACTTAAAATTACAGGTCGCCGACATGTCTGTTCGTTACTCGTTTACGATAAAAAAATTATTATACCTTATTATACCTTTCACACTCACACTTTGTTTTATTATAATTGGAAGGTTTCCTTCTTCTCCACGTCGCCTGAGCTGTCAAACAAAGCGCGATTCGAATACTTCACGCGCACCATTCCTTCCGACCTGCATCAAGTGCAGGCGATGGTCGAGATCGTCAAGAAGCTCGGCTGGAGATACGTGTCTATCATTTACGAAGAATCCAACTACGGAATCAAGGTGCTAACCGTAGTGCGATCTGCTATTGAACTTTTAAAGAGGTTAAGAAAACTTACTATTGTTCGATAATTTTTCAGGCTTTCGAGGAATTGGAAACATTGCTGGGCCGTAACGATATCTGCATAGCAGTGAAAGAACGGCTCACAAAAGATTCCGGGGCGGCTGATGAGAATGCCTACGACGGCATCGTGGACAGGCTGTTGTCGCGTCCGCGTGCGAGAGGTCAGAATGTTGCGCTTAAACCTTGAGAGCGCTTGTTTATCTTAACCTTTTATGAATAAGGATGCAAATGTTACATTAGATTACTGGTTTCGGAGCCGGTGTGAAGGTCCGTATTGTTGGTCGGTCAGGTGTGATCGTGTTCGGGTCGGACCAGGAGGTGGCGGGCGTGATGGCGGCGGTGCGGCGGCGCGGCGCCGGCGGCGCGTTCGGCTGGGTGGGCTCCGACGGGTGGTCGGCGCGCGCACTGGTGGCGGCCGGCAACGAGCCCGTGGTGGAGGGCACCATCAGCGTGCAGCCGCAGGCCAACCCCGTGCGAGGCTTCCGCGACTACTTCCTCAACCTCACCGTCGACAACAACTCCAGGAATCCCTGGTTTGTCGGTAATCCTCTCGCTCTCTGTAGTGATGGACGTTATCACGTACTTTTTGAGTTGAAATGTAATAATATAGTTTGGGTATAAACTGGTCAAATAACACGTCCGTTCGTACAGATAAAATAACATGATGCTGTTAGATAGTTAGTTAAACTAATCACGTACATACGAGTATACGAGGACATTATAATATCATTCTTATGTACAAACTGTAACGGTATTCTATAATAATAAAAGGAGCTACATAAAGGTACCTATTTGTTGAAATATTAATATGAGACTGTATTATGTGTATAATAATGTATTATCTACACTAATAGACTAATCGTGTTATTTAAAATGTCGGTGACTATACTTGGGTCTTGTATTACCTAGATGTACAGTGCAACCGTACTTTCTCCCTACTTTCCATGGCAACCAGGCCTCATCACATGGCGACCCTATCAGGACTGAAGTCCTGACCTATTTATCCTTCAAAACGTAAATGATAATATAAACGCTGTTGCAGAATTCTGGGAAGAGCAGTTTCGATGCCGGTACCCGGGCAGCCCCCGCACACCTTACAACGTCGGGTACACTCGAGCGTGCACGGGCCGCGAACGATTATCCGCGGAGAACACCGAGTTTGAAGCACAACTTCAGTTTGTCACCGACGCGGTGTGGGCCTTCGTGTATGCTATTAGGTACACTACAGTAGTGTCAAAGATATTCTATTGTAACAAAGTTTTACAGAAACATACAATTACGTAACATGTATAATATATTTTATCAGGGATATGCACAGGGATCTGTGTGGCGGCAAACCGGGCCTCTGCGACGCTATGCGTCCGACGAGTGGCCCAACCCTCCTGCGCTACCTTCGACAAGTGCGCTTTATAGGTTAGTTTAAATCATTGACTATCTTGGAGTAGGTATATTGGAGTCGATATTGTTTAGAATTTTTATTCATACATAGTGTAATGTCCAGGGCTGAGCGGTGACGAATTCCATTTCGACAACAACGGAGACGGGCCCGCGAGGTACAACATCTTGCACTTCAAGCAAGTGTCGCTGGGCGTGTACAGGTGGCTGAAGGTCGGGAGGTATCTTGATGGAGAACTGGAGCTAGACATGAACGGTACGGTAATTGTTTCAGTTCTAGGATCACTCAGTCAAATACAACCTTTATAGTAACACTGCAATGGAGTTACATGAGTAACGTACTATTAAATTTTTATTAGTACAATGGATCACAATGGCTTCTGTGTTTACTTCCGCTGTAGTTTTGACAAAACATAACATTTAGAGATCCAGTTCAAGTGGGGCGAGCGCCGGCCTCCAGAGTCGGTGTGCAGCGCGGAGTGCGAGCTGGGGCAAGCCA
>DWAV01000771.1:0-16750 GCA_018231305.1 Noctuana lactifera
ACAATAAATTGGATTAATATTATGTTCCCAAAAATCTTGTAACCCAAAGAACTGTTTAAAAGCCGCGTAGGTATAATGAATTGGTTGAAATGTAAGAAACCCAAATTTCCAATCGCGCGAAAATGCTGTTTTTGTGTACCGATAAGAAGAGGAGTAATTATTTTTGGATATATTAATTTGGTAAGTAATTTTTCATACATTTAATTGAAAATACTAGAAAGTCGATAAAAAATACCGGCCGGAAGTCGTAATAATCTTAGATAGGACTTCTCTCCTATTTGAGGTTGTTGGGAGCTCATAGTTTGCATTAGTGGCGTAGCGTGGGGGGTGGCAGGGTCCTTCAGCCCCGGGCGGCACTTTTTAGGGGGCGGTAAATTTTCGCAATAAATAATAAAAAAAATATTTGCGCTACACACTCTTCTAACGCTAAGCAATTTAGCAGTCAGTTTAACAATAGATTTTATTTATATTGTTTGTCGGACATTTGGCAGTCAAAGGCTTATCTGCCGGTCAACCTTTGGGCAGTTAAGAATCAATTGGTACGGACCAATAAGAATTGAATGAACAGTTTATCTCTATCTAGTCTGCCATTTAATTCCAGGGCTACCTCTTCGGCTGCCACCTAGCTCTAGCCTGGCAAGCCTTCCTCGACCTGGAAGCGTTCTCCGGCCCGGAGCCGGCCAGCTTCTCTCTGGTAGGGGCTCCGCTAGCCTTCACGTTGGAAGCGCGGCCTGAGCTCTACTCGTACATCGAGGCTGGCCGCAAGAGTGTGCACGACGTTGATTATCATGCGGTAAGTTGCTCTTATTCAAATACTTAGCAGTAAATAAGAAATTATTGTAATAGTGAAGCGAGCTGTGCCCCGCTGGTAGTGTCACTGTTAAGCGACCTCGGACGCGGTCGGTACTCGGATGGACACGTAGCGTGGTAGAGTATGCTCCAGGCCTTCCCCGGTTATGGGGCGAAACACGTGTCCAGCATTGGGAAATAGAAAGGGTTGAAGGCAACTATTATATACTCGTATCTACCGATAAAAACCGGTACCGACGAAGCACGGAATTGCGCATGAGATTAGCCACTAGCAGTCACCCATCCGAGTGCCGACAGCTCCCGAGTTTGATTTACAGTGGGACCTCACTACCAGCTTCACTTTTAGAGTACATAAAGTATTAAATAAAATAAGTTATGTTATTTTATTCCAGCTATACTGCGCCGTGTTGGAAGGCGACGGGATCGAGCAGACCAAAGCTCTCCAGCGCGCTCACATCTCGCAAGCGCGCGCCGTGCTCGAGCGCCTGCCGCGCTGCGACGCGCGCACCGCCCTCACCAACATCCTGGTGGCCATGAGACACTGACACTTACAACTGCGTCCCGACACTAACAGGTACGACCTACCCAAAGCATATAGAGGCGTCAGTGCCGTAGAGTGGTGCGCGGGGGAGGCGAACGCCCCGGGCGGCACGTTTTAGGAGGCGGCAAAAATTCACAATTATTAATAAAATTAACAAATCCTGGCCGAATCTATATATGAGATGAGACGGCCAATGGCGTATAGTATATGTATGAAACGTATGTGTATATATTAGTACATACATATTTCTTCAATAACATGTCATAAACTAGCAAAATATACATAATGTTTATTTATGATAAAGCTTTTTTTTTTTATTGACAAAAGATCAAATTTTTATACCGATATGTTTTTGCTCAAGCTAGACTGTCGACATTATGATATATTATTATTTATATGTTATGTACAGCTATTTGTAATAAAAATCAATTAAAGATAAACGTCTAAATGAAAAATAAACCTTTAATTCCGTGTCCTTTAAAAAGCACGCTATTTTTATATTAATAACTTATTCCTAAGTTTTTTTTGTTAATGTCTTTTTTAAAAGGATTTTGTACTTAATATAATAGTAAAAGTTATATTAATTTAGTTAAGTAACTAAACTCCTATACACAAAATACAAAAAGTTACCATAATATTGTACAAGATATTATATTTTTTGTACTTCTATGTTTTCAATATAAATATGTTTTGAATTTTACGAATTTAAAAATAAAAAAATAATTGATGTAGCTTATGTAGAGACACTATATTTTTAAATTAATTCAATTGTGTCATTGTATATTCTTCATTTAACATAATTATAGGTATCACTTATTAGCGCTTTAAATATAAGCTAGAAAGTTAACATTAATACTCAATTTATTTTACGAGTATATTATGTACCCAAATTTTTTGATTGTAAAATTTTTGTATGTTTTATTAAATAAATGAGGCTGTTGCTTTATTTTGAGTCTTATTTCTTAAAGAAAAACCACATAATATTATTATTTATATTAACATTTTATTAAAACATTACATATTTTATGTTGTCATTGTATATTTTATGAATTCATTTTTGTGTTATTTATTCTGTGTTGAAAAAAACTGAAAATCCGTCGGTTTTAAAAAAAATAAAACAATCCAATGTTTTTAAATTATTATATTAATAAATAATGGTAGTTCTATTTACATGACACATTCTTTTGTTTTGGCAGAAGACAATAAAATATTGTTACACAATAGTTTCGTCGTAACTGAAACGCATCGAGCGGGCTCCGGCCGCGGCGAGCCCACGCCACCGGCAGGACCGGCCACAAACAAAACATTCAAACATTTTTTGGTTACAGTGTTCACAAAATACTGGTCGTTTTTGGTTTCATGGTTTACAATTTAGGAAAATAGCCATCAACACAAGTTTCTATACCAATTGATTTTTTTATTATTTTTATTTTTGATCAAATACTTACAGGCAGTCTCCGTTTTGTGGGCGTTACGTTTGTTCCGAATAACCGCGGAACCGAATAACGCAGTTACGTTGGAAAAGTATGAAAAGGCATGCATAAAACTACCCTCATATAACCATAATTCAAACATGGTAATTTGCCATTTGTACATATATTTGTGTTTACGGCAATACCACTAATATTCTGCCAAACAAAATAATTATGTTTAACGATTAGTCAAATCGCTTGTGTAAAATTGATTGCATGATTTACCAATGAAACTAAAATTGCAGAAAATAAATGCAGTGTAGGTACAGACAGAGAGATAGTGTTAAGAGAAACGTAAAATATTTTTTTTTACATATTTTTTTATTGTAAGTCAATTTGATTTATTTAGCAGAGCTCCGTCATTGACATCACTTTTTTTTTTAATTTAATCCAATTACAGATAAGAAATTTTATACTTATATCTGTACCCAAAACAATAAAATTTTGTTGGGATATTTCCAATATTTAGATAAAAGCCGTAAAAAGAAGAGCTGCCCGTAACAATTTCTTCAGAAGTTAAGTTGAAAAAACTTTCCTGTGCCGGCGACTTTTCAATCACACCGTAAAAAGCTTTCAAGCACTCGTGAGTCAATGGATATCACAGGTTCTAGTGGCCTAACTGATACACCGATGCAAGGACACTACTGAACAAATTTATTTTTCATTTAATTTTACGTTTTACGAACTACAAAACTGCATTCGTACAATCTCAGTTGTTGCTTATTATTTTGCTGCGCGCAATTCTAAATCGTAGCTTTAAATGGATATACAAAATTCGTACAAAATTATTTTTCTATACATCATTCATTCCAATGCAGATTGTGATAACGAAATTTCAAATTCTAAATTGATTTGAACCAAGATTGTGTAAATGCAGTTTTACGTTACACTAACTACTAACAAATGCAACTGAAACTTAATTTCAGAATATTTGTGAATTCTCATACCATCTACAAGTCTAAAGGTTAACTCTAAAATTCAGTTCAAGTCACATTTGCCCGTTACAAATATTGCCCGCACAGAAATATTCAATCTTTGATCTCTTAACAACACGAAGTACTTTGGAATCAATTATTTAACATAACCCTTAAGCGATACAATACTGTGCTTGATTCTGATATGTCTGGTCACACAATGTATGGACACTAGATGAGTTTACGCGACGGCTACATTAATATGGCAAGAATTCTTAGGGCAATACCAATGACGTACACAAAATAATATCAGGCAATTTAGGCAATAATCGGTAAGAGCTCACACGACAAGCAACTCCATAAGATCGACGACATATCGCACCATTCGTTATTAATTTTTATAATTATTATTATTTTTTCACTCCTACATTACAATGTACATAGACCAGTGTCTATTATTGCTTAGTTTTTATAAGTTTTGTTCACCAAAACTTCTACCTATAAATAATTTCACGTTCGTCCCAATAAATTTACCATTCAATAAATACGTACACGTAAAAAATATAAACTATATCAATAGTTTAATCTTTAAAACAAACTTTTTTTCTTATCCTAATTATATATTAATAACTATTTATCAGTATGTTCTCATTCATTTTCAATAATATGCCTACTTTATAATCTTTCCAAGCGCCTGAATTTTGCACGTATTCTATCATATTTTTATAATCGTATTTTGTATTTATTTTATTTTAATCTTTTTTATTGTGTGAAAGTGTTTTTATAAAATTTTATCATCGCTAAATTAGAAGAATGGTTTTTATTACAAACTCACTTAATACAAATAAGGTCACATTTTTAACATCATAAACAGTTTTAGTAAATACAATAGTAGCGCTGGTAGAGCCAGACAGGCACTCGATTGAACGTAAAGAAGGCTCTTGAACATGCACTAAACAACTGCCAATAATTTAATGTCAAGTCATAAAGCAAATATATTAAATATTAATATCTACCGTAACGCTAAATTATTACAAAGAAAAATGATTCGATAATAATGATTCACGTAATACAATATAAATAAGTTAAATATTCTAAAAAGTTAAAAATACACACGTCTTAACCTAATAGAAAAGCACTCAATTATGTCTGTGGTAAAATACTTATCAGCGCGAACCGCTACCATTTCGATTGTTTAATTAATAGTAATAAAGATGCCAAAACAAACAAACGGAAAGGCTGAGGAATGGTAATAAAAGTTACAATAAAATAAAACAACTTAAACACAGACAAAGGTACAAAAATATCAATCAACACGATCCTCGAACGCGCCCGTCCCCGCGGCTCTTCATCTCATGTTTTGTACTTTTGCTCTGAATAACGAATACACGTAGGTTAGTAGTTTATGAGATCATTGCGTCGCACAACGTCCTAGCTATGCGCTTAATTAGAAACCACCGTCAAAATATGCAGATACAATATTAAACGCTAAGGTCGCTACTTACGTCGGAGCGAGCGGACGCGGCCCCGCGGTCGTGCGGCAACTAAACACACGCGAATATACAAAACTATACGGTCACTTAGACGATACGATCGACACTAACGTAGTAACATAAGACTAGCTGAAATGCGATAAACACTATTAAAAATTAAAACTTAAATTACATCTTTGATTAATAACTCACTCGGTTCACCTTGATAAAATACATCGTTAGGTGTTCAATTCCAATGTAAATGTTAAAAGATATTTCACCGGAACTCCGGACCAGTCGAAAAATCGAGAGCTTACTTGTTTCTATAAATCCAGGAACTACAAAACGGTTTTTAAAATGTATACTTAATACCGCACTACTCGATATTAGAAGACCTAGTTAGAAAGGCAACGTACACCTTACTTAGCTACGGAAGGGTCACTTCGCCGTTTGGAAGAACATTGCCCGGCCGGGCTGGGCTTGCGTCAGGTGCCCGACTCCTGGTAGGGACCCGTCACGGTGCAAGGATGCATCGGGAAGAGAGTTGTCCAAGACATAGTGGTCTGTGTATCAGTCCTTAACATTATTTGTCCGCTTTTCTTAGCAGCGTTGGTAGCGTCCACAAGAGCTGACAATGAGCTATAACCTCCTGGAATTGTATCTTCAGGGTTTTTCCACTTCTCCCCCATAGGAGTTTGTCTGTGTTCTGGCCCTGGGGTGGACGCTGGTGAAATTGAATTTGAATTAGGCCCTGGTGTACTCGGCGTCGACGGATTCAATCCTAATTTTTTTAAACGCATTTTCTCCTCCCATTCTTCGAGACCATGTTTGGGACGATTTAAGTTTCTATGCTGGTAGAACACTAAAGAAATTCTCGTTGGATTTACTCTATTTGGATTTCTAACAGACGTGGTGGAATGCATTTCATGCTTTGCGCATTCAAAGAGTACGCTACCGTGCCCTAGCGCTATCGCTACACCGCCCATTTGACTGTCTTTAAAGCAGTCTAAGTTATCTGTTATATCCGTAACTTCGCCAATTGGATCAGCTTTTGGCGGCTCCGGTGGATAAGGAATAGAAAACGGAGGAGGATACAAACACCAGTTCGGTGAACTCTGACACCAGTTAGAACTTGGATTCTGATAAAAGTTCGGAGCAAAGTTAGGGTTGTACTGATAGCCATACGAATTATAACAGTGCGAATTTCTTATTAACTCTTCTCTTTTGTATTTTTCAGCATTGTAGTAAGCTAAACTGTTATAATCATTATATGTATTTTCGTAAGGATTAAAGTGACCATAAGGATTTGGTGGAAATGGATAAGCATTAGGTACTTGAGGGTAATTTCCGTATCCTTGCAAATTGGATTGATTTCCGTAATTATTTTGATTCACAGGATGAAAATTGTTACCTGAAAATTCGTGAACAGGTTTATTTGAAAGCGCAGCGTTCTGATTATTTAAGTCATCATGGTTAATTGTATAATTAGTTTGTGGAGCTGACGTGGGTGGCACGGCATTGTTTGATCTGTTATCGTAAGGGCTTCTATTATTATCATACCCTTGGACTGGCCTCTCAGATGGAGGATAAGGCTTCAGAAATGTAGAATTTTCCATCCCTTCGGGTATACTTAAGTGTTGAGAACGTGAAGGCGGTCTAGCCTTAGGCACTCTAAATAATGCATTCTCATTTTCAGCAGTTTGATCTCTGGGTTTCGTAGGGTCCCAATTTTTGGAATCTGGTGATTTCCATACGCTTTTACGTGAATCTCCAGTGTTTATTGAATCATTATTAGGCGATTTTAATTCAGAAATTTGTGAAGGAGATGGAGAAGCTGGTGTACTTTGTGATTTATGAGATATCTCTGTTAACCTCGGAGAATTTAACATATCGAATTCTGATATTTTGTTTCGTATTTCTCCGCCTGCATTTTGTTTATCTAATTCCGGGGTGTTCTTTGGTTGCATATGATCTGAATTTGTATCACTCCTGTTAGAGTCTGGACTGTAATTGTTAGAATTATTGAGATGTGCCGTAGTCGAATCAGGATCCTCTTTTACCACATTGTTGAACATACCGTTATTGGTGAAATCAGGCCACTGATTTTGTGTCGCATTTAACTGTAGAGCATTAGGCACACTAAATTGTTGTTCTCTCTTTTGTAATCCCGATGCGAAGCTTGGCAGTTGATTGGGGTTAGAATTATGACAATTTCCTTCAACCATTGATGCAGGGTGATTAGGATTATATAACGCGTTTTGGTGATGCATGTTATAATTTTGGTCATATGAATTGTAAGGAGAATCTAATACGGTGCTGGAAATTTGATTGCTTTGTAACTGAGCTTCTGTAAAATTATCAATCATCGATGCCATGTCGAGTAACGCTGGGTTGCTCAAGTTGGCATTGATGAGACCAGAATTAGGATTATGCATATTGGGATTAACAAATGCGGAATTGTAATGTGTATTATTAGAAAATGCTGACGGATTTGACTGATTTAGCGCTGCTGGCGTAGAAGCTCTTGGAGATGCACTGTTTTGGCTTCTTGGGCTGGCATTGTTTCTGTTGTCAGGCGGTTGAGGCGTCCTAGGAGTTGAAGGATTGGACTGTGGTTTTTTCTGGTTATTAGGGCTTTGTTGTGATGAATTTGTGTTGTTGCTATTAGATTCAGGGTTGTTGTCCTCGTCTTTTCGTTTCTTGCCATGCCTCCTGCAAGGTTGTAATGGTACTGATCGCACTCGGACTTCCATTGGATACCTGAAACACGGCAAACAATACAATTAACAACGTACGTAATAAATTGTTATTAATCTACGTAGTTTTATCACCAGCAGCTGCAACTGAAGTCAATAATATAGCCAGTATTATCCCGTAACTATAGGTAATAATTGTGACATTTTATAATCCTTATTTTATTTTAAATTCAATCAAGTAAGGCCAACTTGATTCGCCTTTATGTGTATGGACAATACTAAATAAATAGAAAGACATAAAAAACGTTGTACATCACCACTCACTTTTCCAGCACTTCCAAAGCCCCGTTGTTAATCTTTTCCTCCTGCCCCTCTTTGGAACCGAACTCATCGGTTGTATCCAGCACGTACAGCGGAAGAACGTGTAGTTGTTCATCAGTGGGTTTGGATAGGTTACGATGTTTGGCCAGAGTAACCACGGCTGTACATCCGTTGTTCATGTTGTGGAGATCTCGGTGGGCGTGCGCACAGAAGTCTATACAAGCTGTTACACCTGAAATTAGAATATCATAGTTGAAAGTATTGATTGATGTATTAGACATAATGTGCACTGCATTATTTTTACTATTTTATATAGTACGTAAAACAACGTAAGTACAAAGTTTAAGAATAATCTGCATTTTAAAACACTACTTACTTTTGATACCTGTTTTCTCATTAAGAGTTGATGTGGGAATTAATCAAAAATACTTTCGAAAAATTTTTTTAAAGGTAATGTCTTACCGGAGAAAGGTCGTCCAGGCTTAAATCCAAGTCTACAATCAGAAGCTTCTTTCTCGAACTGACATTGATTTTCAAAGGACTTGGGCGCCAAATTCATGTAGAGTGGGCTTAGTAATGTCGCCAGGACGTTCATGCGCTCTTCAATCTCGCTCTCCTCAGTTTTGACCGAAAGTCGGAACTTACGGACGGTTTTCGAACGGGCGTATTTGCATCCATTGTAATACATGGACCAGGAGCAGCCAAAACTGTAGGAAGCGCCGCACGTCTCTGGGTCTAACCCTTTAAAAAGGAAACAACATAACATTACACGACGGTACAATTAGTGAAACTAAACTTACTCATAAGATGTGAAGCAGACCAAAAAAAGGACGTAAACCTTTATTCTCAGAAGGAGCAACATCAATTAGGACCTAATAGTTACTGGTTGTACTGTATGTACGAGTATGTAGCTGTAGGAAATGTAGATACATAGAAATTGGATGCAAAAACACACATCAAACACATAAAATAATCTTAAATTATACGTACCTTGACAAGCGCAAGTTCGATTTTCGTTGGTGGCACACCGTCTTGTGGTCGGGAGGCCGTATCTGTTGAGCTTGTGAGATAACAGCGTGTAGTCTAAATCGGCTTCTGATTGAGGGATACCTTCCCAAGCGACCAAACAAACCACTATCCATGATGTAGAACACTTATGCCCGTTGCGAAACTTAACCACTACCAGGACTTTTTCTGTATAGTTTGAACGTCTTATCACCTGTAATTCAGAATTTTCTTTATCTTTATATTATGTATATAGTTTAGTTACAGTTGGTTTAAGAATACCTTTGCCGAGATAAAAATAGTGTCTCATGATCTGTAGAAACTTAATAAGAAGATAGTGCTGTTGATATAAAGTTGTTGTGTATAGGAAAAATAGGACTCTATCTTTTTAGGAAGTAGTATCTTTAGGAAATAAACCTATTAAAATTTTAATATATTAACGAACAAATGTAGTATCAATTTAGTGAGAAGTCATTAAGAACCAAATTATAACTAAACGTTGGGATCCATACACTCACCCATTTAGCCATCGGGCATCCTTGAGCAGATTTCCCCTCCTTGCCCGTATAACAGACTTTCTCTATCCGGAGTTCTTTACCGGATAATCCTGTACGCGTCTCCAAGTCTTTCCGAAGCTCTGATAAAGATGATGCTGCACCTGCAATCGCGAATTGTTAACAAATCGATTAAAATATTATCGCTGTGGTTAATAAGAATATGTATTATTAGGAGTCTCAATTATGAAGAACGTTTTTTGATTGAAATTATTAAAACTTTTCTATCTTCTGTGTCAATAGATACTGAAGATTAATTAATAAAAGCTCATCGATCAAAGTCTATAATTATACATAATGAATAAAGTGACTTTCAAAACTGTCTATCACGTCCTTTCAAAGATTAAATCCTTTGTAAGGAAAATAAAAACTTAAAAAGGGAACGTACCTAGATGGGTATAATAACTGCCGGGTTCTGGAGGATTTTTATCGGCAGGAAAACAATTACAATCAGGCACTTCCGTTCTCGAGTTATTTCTTAATTTTTCTAAGTTATCTAAGTATTCTTTTGAATAATTAAATTTGTTTTCTTTTGGAGTCTTTAACATTTCTAGAACTGGAGTGCCGGGCTTTGATTGGTTTTTAGGATCAGATTTATCAGTGGAATCAGGATCGTCTTCCAATATTTCATCTTTGGTTTGAAGACCTGGACATGCACCATCTCTTAAGTGTTCTGGTGGTGGCTTCTTGGTTGATCCTTGACGACAACAGGAATATCCTATCTCATTCCGAATAGCCACTGGCCCTCCATCTCCCGAGAAATGATACGGTTCATGCCTCGGTGGGCCGTAATTTATGTTTTTATAGATCTTATGACCTGGTGGCGAATGTTCTGATTTTATTTGCTCTATATAATAAGGCAACTTTGG
The DNA here is from genome assembly GCA_018231305.1 of Noctuana lactifera. Taxonomy (NCBI): domain Eukaryota; kingdom Metazoa; phylum Arthropoda; class Insecta; order Lepidoptera; family Hesperiidae; genus Noctuana; species Noctuana lactifera. The sequence goes on from DWAV01000771.1 coordinate 10,655, forward strand.
ATCGCCTGGCAGGGTACTGTCAGAATTACATCGATTATCCGATTCTTTGCTTGTTTTAACATCAAAGCTACGATTATACTTTTGAAATCCAATGCCGTCATGAGATCTTGGAATTTGTGAATACATATCGGTAGATTCTAGTCTACGCTCAAATGGATAGTTTTGAAAATTCTGATAATTTTGAATGGTGGGACCAAAGTTTTCCTGTTTTATTGTAGAAATTGGCGGAAGGACAGTATTCTGTGATGGTCTAGCATTCGATTCATTTTGATATTCTCTGTAAGTGTTACTTGGTGGCATTTCATTTAGATAAGAATGATTGATTAATCTTTGAGGCTCTTGCTTCATTTTATCATCCTTTTGATATGGATAATTATCTGGCGCTTCTAATTTCGGTATTAAAAGTGCCGGTTGTCTAAGTTTGGCTTCATAGGCCTCTCTATCATAAGCTCTTTTTTGTGCGTTTGTGTCCAGCGCTGTGGCGCAGTTTTGTTGATTCATTTCCGATACTGGTCCGATAAGCATTTTTGATTGAAAATCTTTACTATCCTGTTGATTATAACTAAAACTATCACTACTATAAACTTCTGCATATTTTTGCGTTTCGTGTGGTACATTTGCGTAGGTACCATATTGCCCTCTCACGTCAGCGTAAGATGGCAATTTTTGTGGAGTTTTGGAAACGTTCTTAGACATATTGTGTTTATCGTAAATTCTCGGGACTTCCGTCCCCCCCTCCCATACATGGTGGCCACCACCTCCGATTTCACCCGCGCTATATACGTGGGTGTTTTGTGAATAATTACCAGCGACAGAGTAGCTCTGTTCGCCTATGCGGTAATTATCTCGGAGATGGTGGCTATACGATAAAAAATGACCGGTGGTATTTCTGTCATCATTGGCAGTGATGACTCCTTTTCTATGGTCTGTCCCCCGAGGCGGACCCTCACCAGGATCACCTTTATCAGGCGGTGTATTAGTGCCCTCCCTTGTATGGTTTTGTTTATTCAATATCATTGTTTTCAGTCTCGAGTTCAAATTAACCCTGTCCGATTGCGAAAACATTTGTTGTTCAGACTCCTCTTGTCTCTGTTGTTGCATCTGGTTTTGCATTTGTTGATTTTGATGGTTCTGCATTTGATTTTGTATTTGATGTTGCTGGGAATGCAACTGTTGTTGCTGATTTTGAATCTGTTGATGTTGATTTTGAAGTTGTTGCTGTTGATTCTGTAAGTGATTAATTTGCTGCTGATTTTGCATCTGTTGTTGATTCTGGATTTGTTGGTTTTGAATTCTTTGGTTGTGTTGCCACTGACGCTGCTGCCAGTCGTTTTGATTTTGCGCTTGATTGTTTTCCCTATATTGTCCGCTTGAATAGGCGCCCGGATACCCGTTACAATCTAGTGAAGCTCGCGGACCGTTGCTCCCCTGCAGGTACCCAGGCTCGGCGTTTCCCGAATGCTGACCATTGGATGAATTTTGTTCTTGTCTCTCGCTATCATTATTTGAATCCCCTGTACCATTTTCACCGCTATTATAATCTTCTGAATGTTCCGAAGTATACTCTGTGCGGTCATAATTCTGCTGGCTTACAGTGTAAACAGGTGCTGCGGTTGTAGGCACCGAGCTCTGATAGGAGGCAGCAGAAGCTGGCCGCGAATCATTGCCCGAATTACCGCCAGGGGTAGGTGCTTGTTGTGCGTACTGTTGTTGATATTCCGTGGTATAGTGTGGCGCCCTCGGTGATGGTACTGGGGTGTACGCTCCACGATTCGATGGTGGTCTCTGGGCTGGTACAGCTTGATAATACGTGTTATTGGCGACATCGAAAGTTGTAGCTACGTTCTGGACGGTGTATGTCGTGTTGGCTTGGTAATGCGGAGACGTTGCGTAGGGGGTGTGGTTGCCTTGGTAGTCTAGCGTAGTCTGGGTTGTTTGCGTTGGAAGTTGCTGGATGAACTGATTTTGCCAACCTGCTGTAACGAAATATTAATCAATTAAATGTTTTATATTTCAAAAGCTTACGAATGCTTACTTAAATTTTAATGGCTAATGAAGATAATAAATTGGTTATTGTCAGATCATAATTATTAATTATCATGATACTAATTAAAGCGATACTATGCTAATCGATTGTCAAAGTTCATTATAATCGGCGAAGCACGTGTCTTTATTGGAATAAAACGAAAATTGTAAACCGAGGAATTAATGAGATGTGGAAGGAGATTTTGATTAATTACAAACTATTGTTAAGTACTTGCCCTGGGATGGATCTGGCTGCCATGTCGTCGGGAACCTGTTGGGATCTCCTGCGTAGAAAGGCATCGGGGCCTGTAAACAAATTTGTTATAGTTATCGTCAAATATTGTCGGCAAGAGTATACCTACTTCAAGTATTTGTTTGTTCTGTGATAATTTGCTCTGCGTTGTTTACATTGGTTACGGTTACTGTCTTCAACGATGTGTTTAAACGATTTTGATTATCCTTTTTTTATTTGAAAGATGGTGCTATCCATTTCAATTTCGTCCAGTTCTGAAAATGGCATCCATGATAAAACTATATAGGTAAGTCGGTTTTTAGGCAATAATTTATTATAATAAATGTATGGATTTCAGGCGCACTTGATTTATAAAAATGAGAGCGTAAAGGTTCAAAGTAATTTGTACTTAGGTATAGTTTCCAATACCGATGAGTAAATTACGACATCACTTAAATCTTTACTAATATAGTTTAGTCGTACTGGTTCGTAAAGACATTGAGTTTCAATTTGTTAAATGTCCGTCGTATAGAGATACATGTGTTTACCGCGTCACACATGATCGTTGCTATCGCGGACGAGGTCGCGCCTAGACCTCGTCCATTGTTTACCTCGTAAAGACGTCCGTGTGAACAGCCCTAACGTAATCACACCGTCGAGGTCAGTAAACCTTGTATTTTTGTTTAACTATATACCTACATATACTTATATTATTATGTACTATATCCACCAATCCTCATTGGAGCAGCGTGGTTGAGTATGCTTCAGGACCCGTTCTCAACAGTGGGACATAAAAACATAATAGACAGAATAATTGAAGAGGAACGTTTATAATATATATTATGTATAAACGTTCACAGTTTTTCTGTAGGGTATCGGGTGTATTGCACCCGTGCGAAGCCGGGGCGGGTCGCTAGTTACAAAATATACCAATCGCTAAAACGATATATATTTAGATCTAGATCAAAAATAGATATGGATATTTATATAAAGTTAAAAAGTTTCCAACTTCACTTAAACTTTTATATTTATCCCACAGGCTTAGGGTATGAACTTAAAAAGTAAAATTTTATCTTATATCGAAAACTCTCTGAAACATAACGAAGCACAAGTTTTCGAAAGTTCTGTTTAATTTTCTTTCCAAGGAAAACCAGGTACCTACGAACTTAGTTCAAGGTGACTTTTCGGACAATCTGTTTGAGCGGGTAAACTTATTTAAGGCGGTGAAAAAACAAAAATTACGAACGTATTACGGTCGGCATTACCTTGTTTGTAAACTTCTTACGTAATTAAAAATAAACTGAGACGCGGCGAACGCGAAGGCCGGTAAGCTCGAAAACGCAGGTAAGAAATGAAAATTGTTAATATCGTGAAGGCAAGAATATTATTAAATTATAAAACTTGAGTACATAAAACGGGGCAAAAGTACCGGCAAACATGTTATGAGAACAAATTATACGTTTTATTTATACCTACGTTTCTTCGGTGCGAGCTCGCTGCTAAACTTTGTAAGATTTTAATTTCTGCGTAAAACAGAACGTCTTACAGAGTTCGGAAAGACTTTCATTAACGTGAGCGCGTCACATGTAATTAAAACTTAATGGGTAATAGGATTTAATAATTAAATCATTGTTTTCAATTACTTTGAAAGTAATCAGAAAGTTATTTATACCCTAAGGGCAAACGCATACCGAACTAATTAGAAACAAAACAGAATTTAACAAATGTGGTTATTAGAAAATAATATCGGTAAATTAACGTTATTTATAAAATTTTATTAGTTTTTCTTTAAAAACAAACCATTGATGAGATATTCATTCATGCCTCATACGCAGCTAAGTAGTCTTCTCTGTTTTAAATGTTTATTTTAACATTACATTTAACAATTAACATAACGTATCTACAATTATTTTAACCTGGAGTGTTACTTCTAATCTTACGCTTATAAGCTTATTGTATCTTAAGCTTATTCTAAGTAGGTATCAATTAGGAATCACAAAATCGTCCAAAAATATCATATAGTATAATCAAATAACAATTGGAACTATTACCGAATACTCAAACTACTGGATAGAGATTGACAACAGACAAAACGAAATAGAATTTTCGTTCTATCGTTTCAATTTGGAAGCGATAAATTCAGCGAACAAACGACTGCGCGCAGAAATTACTCAAGTTGGAGCTCGGCGCAGATTAAAAACATTTCAAATTGAACTGTGACATGCTGCGTAACTACTTTCTGTTTGTGCCAGTCTCGATAGTACGAGTATACTGTGTAGTTATGATTTTAAACTAAACTACATAAATAAAGGTGTTATTATTTTAGTTTTAGGCAAAAATAAAAACTGTCTTCAAGCTAAAACGTAAGAAATTTTGAAAATATCTTATTTGGGTTGGCTACTAATTAGCCTGTTATTTCTCTAATCCATATTGGAGCAGTGTGGCCTAGGCTTACCTTCCTTCCCTACCGAATTGTGGGAGAGGTTTATATCCAGCTATAATACATAGGTATAAGCGCATTGCAATTTGATTGCAATCAGTTAGAAATCCCATAACATACCCTTACAGTAATCCGTTATAGAATTCCGTTGATCATGAATTTCCAGTACCACAAATACTTAACTATAACGATTACGGTAATTCAGTTATTAAAAAGATCCCTACGAATTGAAAACCACCTTCTTATTTTGAAGTCGGTTCATAATTCAAATTCACCGACTCAGCGACCTGAAGAGGATCCACTTCTGCTGGGGCTAACCATTTTTGTAATAACCTTCAGTTCACTCCAATAAAAATATCGGCTATTTATATTGACTACAACTGATTTGCTATCTTTGAAATAAGAACAGCAAATAAATTGTTTGTTTGATGGTGAACTGTCAAAACTAAATTGATATAAAACTTCTATAGAAGTTCTATATCTTAAGTTTATAAGTTCTGTAAAGATTTAAAGCTTTCGTAAAGTTCTCAACGCGCTACTAAGACGTCACTTTTGAACTTACTGAGTTTCAAAGTGTGTAATGTGACATTAAAAACTATGAAATAAACCCTAGGTGGAGTTATCGAATGTTAAATAGGTATACAATACAATAATATACTTGTTACAGTGATAACTATAAAAGTAGGTAATCTACAAAAATGTGTTTATCTCTATCACTAGGTACTTATTATAAAATTAAGTCGCTTTCTCTGTCCCTATGTACGCTTAAATCTTTAAAAATACGCAACGGATTTTGATGCGGTTTTTTTGAATAGATAGAGTGATTGAAGAGGAAAGTTTATATGTATAAACGTTCACAGTTTTTCTGTAGTGTATTTAGTATCAGCATCGCACCGTGCGAAGCCGGGGCGGGTCGCTAGTTACAGAATAAAGAACGCCTTATACAAAAACTGCAAAAACTGATTAATACTCATAACCTTGTTAAAAGAACAAAATGTTCCCGTCAATATTTCGTTGTCGGCGACATTAATCCTATGAAGAAACAAACACAATTATGCAGAATAAACTCAATTATAATTATCAAAACTGGCTTTTAACGACATTTTATTTAGCGAAACAACATAACAGGGAAAAGATAAACAAATTAAGCGGAGTCCTTGGAGACGGTCCTTGGTTTTATTTACAAGGGAATTTACGTTAAATTCGATTTACGCCAAACATTGTATTTTTCTTTTTTTTAAGTGTTGCTATAACACTTTTTAATTTCGCTTAGTAACTGTAGAAGTGTGCTTCCGTGCTTCGGAGGGCACGTTAAGCCGTCTGTCGCGGTTGTTATCGACAGATAACAGTCGTTAAGCCTGGTCGGAGGCCCTTTGGGCGGTTTGACAAAATCCGACAT
>DWAV01000772.1:0-16745 GCA_018231305.1 Noctuana lactifera
ACTAGCGGTCACCCATCCGAGTACCGGCCGCGCCCGACGTTGCTTAATAATGTGATCGCTTGCGATCCACACTACCAGCGGGACTATGCGCGCTTCAAAGTCAGTATACATAATAATGTATAAACCTTGCTCTTGAATCACTCTATCTTTTGCTGAAAACTACATTAAAATCCGTTCGAGTAGTTTAAAAGATCTAAATCAACAGACAGCAGAAGCGACTTAATTTTCTACTATGTAAAGATTATAAAAACTAGCATGTAAGCCACCGGGTGTTAACTGGTCTCTGCAATGGTCTTTGCAATGCATAGATAATTAGATAGCCTCGTGTTACCTCAGACAGCTTGCTTTATTTCCGCATAGTCTCTCCAAAGGAGCCAGACCTAATGACCACCCAATCTTGTTACCTTTTCAGCATAATCTGTCCAACGGAGCTAGACCCGAAGAGTTTGGTGTCGATATGGAACATAATGGCGAAGGTCCGGATAGAGTCGATGATGTGGGGCATGGGCACGGCGCTGGGGGAGTTGCCGCCCTACTTCATGGCGCGAGCCGCGCGCCTGTCGGGAGGGGGCGTGGCCGAGCTGGCGCAGACTGACGACTCCAGGACTGGCAGGTCAGTTGTAAATCTAAAAACTAATTTCCAATGGCAAACCGGCATGGTAACAACTACACCACACAGGACGGCAAATACCATAGATCGATTGGAATTTAAGTACAAAGTACCCTAATAAATCATTTTGACAATTTATTTACAGGGCAAAAGTAATGGTGCAGAAGTTAGTTCAACGCGTAGGCTTCGCGGGTATTTTGGCTTGTGCGTCGATACCGAATCCTCTGTTCGACTTGGCTGGCCTCACGTGTGGTCACTTCCTAGTCCCGTTCTGGACTTTCTTCGGCGCCACGCTCCTTGGCAAGGCTGTCATAAAAATGCATATACAGAAGATGTTTGTCATCATCGCCTTCAATGAAACTCTTGTTGGGTAAGCATATTAAAATATTAAGTTACGAAATTTTCTATTATTCTTAGGATATTTGTATACGGAATACGGATGGACATTAAAAAATACGGTGCATCGGCTTTAGGCGCCCTTTTGGCTAAGATAGGCCGAGAGAAAAAAGGTGACGGAAAAAACTCTCGGCGCTTCTTTAAAGTTAAGCGTGATACATGTGTTTATAAGTTCAACATACCTATAAAAGTTATTTTTTTCTTTACAGCCAAGTTCTAGCATGGGTAGAGAAGATACCGTACATAGGCCCCAAGCTGGAGGCGCCGATGTTAGAATTCCTTCGCAACCAAAAAGCCCGTTTACATAAGAATGACTCAAGTGGTGTACCGGACAACCAGGGCTCGGTGTTATCGAGCTTGCTAGAGAAGTTTGTTCTAGCCATGGTGTTCTACTTCATCGTGTCGATAGTGAATGCGCTAGCGCAGAATTATAGTAAGCGTGTCGGTAAGAAGAGAAGCAAGAAGAGGGAATAGGGTCTGAGGACGCCGGGCGATGCGGTCGGCGGTTTCGGTGAGTTTTATTTATTTACTAGCTTATGCCTTCGACTTCGTTCACATGTAATTCATAATTAATTGAACCGAGGCGTCACGTTGTCCCATACAAATCCTTTCTTATCGGATGCCTGCAGACATACAAAGAACACACCTTCCAAATATCAGGTGTCTACGATCAGCAATTTAGGCTGTGCGATGATCCGGTCAGTCAGTCATTCAGGACAACGGATTTTATATAAAATACATAATATGTATAGAATTTAAATAACTTGATTGAAAGTTGAGAAGTGTAGAGAAATATGAATTACCAAAAATTATTTGTCTATGATTTATATTTACTTGTTTTTTTTTGGTAGCGCGGCGGCGATCGGATAGAGTGCGTCGGCGTCGGTAGTACGCGCATGTCACGGACTGTACGTGTTGGGCGCGCACCACTATGTGATGGTGGCCTTACGTGTGGTGATGTAACGCCATAGTGTGGTGGGGGCCTCACACCAATGTGCGGTGCTGGTCTGATACCATGGTGTGGTATGGATTTTACACGATGGTCGTTCAACACCACGTGGTGGACGTATACCACATTGGACTCGTAAACTTTCTCGGTCAAGTGTCAGTGAAGTATTTAATTGTAAGGTAACATGGGGCCGATTTAGACGGACCAGTTTGAAATGCCTTCTAAATTTATTTTAAATTTAATTTTCCAGACACACGGAGGTTTGTGTGCCTCTATCTGTGTGTCTGTGTGTGCTAGCAAATTGTTAGATTTGGTTTGTGTGCTAGTGATACAAGAATGTGTGAATATACAAATTGCAATGCAACTATACATATAGTATAGTTAATGATAAAAATCGCTCACACACGCAGTTACTACATACATACATGTTAAACGCACGTCATATAGCCTTGCGCCAATATAAGTTGAAGTATCGATGTCTCTTTTTAATTCTCTCATTTAATTAATGTACGTAATTGCATAAGTATTTACTGGTCAGTACCTCCATACAAACTTTCCGTCTAAATCGGTTAAATATACATAAGATATTATCTAATTTATAGGATTTACAAGAGACAAACAGCTTACACAATAACATAAACAGGGTTTAAACTAGGATCCAGTGAGTGGATGAAGGTTTAAAATGGACGCAACTATTGTACAATGTTGGAATTTAAGCTTCAAATTTTGTACTTTCAATTATAAATCTTTTCTAATATAATCTGCTAATAAAATGGCTGTCTACACTGTATTGTTGTGAGTCAAATACATTTAAAATATTTCGAATTTATTCGAAAATTTTATTTGTATATCTCTTACTTATATAAGTTTATAACATACCTACTGATATTATGACTATACAAGTTTTATTTTAACCAACCTATAAAAAAATATATATAATTTCGTTTCAGTAAACTGAACCTGCGAAACATTCCCCCAAAATTGGGCTATTTTGAATTTGCATGGTATCTATATTATTATTATGGAAGTTAAAGTAAATTATTTTAATAATGATTCTCCAGTCTTATAACATTACAATATAGGTTGGTTAAAAATTTAAAATATATTACAATTTTATTATAACAGGCCACACATAAACTTTAATATATTATTAATAAAGTTTACAATCGATAGTTATTTATATGTACTGCTAATTTGTGATAATTATCTGAAGAGTTAGTATAATAATATAATCATTAAAGAAACGACAAAAAACGGTGTAAGTGTTGTCAGTAATAAATATGTAAACATGTTAAGATCTATGCTTAATCTCAATCTCTACTATACTAACGCCTTTCTATTCAAACCTTGTTTATCTTCTTGTGATAACACTATCAATTATAGTAAATTATTTTCATCCTTCAGACTAGCCACAGACAACATTTAAGTATCACCCTAAGCGTAGGTTAAAAAATTAGTATTAATAATGGTGATGTTTGTGTGTTGAAAATTAGGAAGTACTCAGAATTTTTGTGTTATAATTTACTAGCGACCCACCCTGGCTTCGCACGGGTGCATTGCTGATACTAAATACACTACAGAAAAACTGTGAACGTTTATACATATAAACCTTTCTCTTCAATCACTCCTATTAAAAAAAAACCACATCAAAATTCGTTGCGTAGTTTTAAAGATTTAAGCATACATAGGGATATAGGGACAGAGAAAGCGACTTTGTTGTAGGTATACTATGTAGCTATGTTGCTCAATGTTTCTTAATTTAAAGTTATGCAACATTAGTATGTTTTTATTTTTAAAAATCAGTCATTAATATAATAAATAAATTTCCAACGTCACAGCAAAAAATTTACTGAAGTTTTACCATAACCTAAAACTATAAGAATCAAAGGACTTGCAACTGAGATGTAGATCTGTGAATTGAGAAAATAGTATAATGTGCGTATAAGGTTTTGATTTCCAATTTTCACTGTATGAGGCTAGTCTTTGGGAATCTATTAAAGATACTTAAATATTGTGTAAATCTAACATTACAATATTATCTCTTCTCATGCTCTTGAAATTTATGTAGAATATTTATTTTTTATCTTTCAGGAGTTGTTATACTCGTACTAAAATTTTCTTGTCTAGCAAATTTAGTAATAGTAAAATCTTTTTTACTCTATTCCGATACTGACAAGTTTTCCATTCTCTTTAATGTTATAGAATTAATTAGAAAAATTATAATTTTGTATAGTGAATACTTTTTGCAAATTAATATATTCTTCCTTAGGCTATGTGATAATATAGGGTATAATAATATTATATATTATGTATGTAATTTAATTGTAGAATTGAAGCGGAAATGATGCTTTATAGATTTGCTGTATATCATTTATTTAATGAGAGTATATCTTAGACACACACTAAACACTCGAATCAATTAAGTTCACACATTTTTCACAATACTTGTATAATGATCAGGGTAAGTCGACATGTGAATCATATTTTATTTTTTAATGCTGGGATTTTTTTTTTTTCATAGTAATAGTTTAAATCAGCCCGCGATTGTGCCTGCGTGGGTGGAATAAAATGTATCCTATTATCTTAAACCAGAGTCTAAACACTCTGAATGCCAAATTCCATTCAAATCAGTTCAGCTGTTTTAGCGTTATTGAGTAACAAAAATTTAAACTACGTTTAGTAGTAGTATGTTTAAAAAATGTATTTTAATACTTTTTTACGAAATATTAATTTCAGAAATAACTGTTAGCAAAACATTATTATTTACTATATAATATCTTATTGTTTGTTTGGTTTGTGTCTAAAGATATAAAAATATCTATTTGGTAATATTTTATTTTAAATATTACATATGTATTTAGATTGCAATTATTTCTCGTGAATGTTAACAATAAAACGGTGAGTGAAAAGTAATGTATTTTGTATTAAAATAAGAATTGGGCATACATAAGTATAAAACTTTTTTTAGACCGTTTTATATTTCAGTTTCAATACAAATATAAAAGTTACTAGTGAACCGATAAATAACACTGATTTAAAGAAAATTGTAATAAGATCAAAGTTAAATTTTATTCAAAGGGAATAAAGTTCATAATAGAATGTATGCCTGTTCTTTTTTTCATTTTTATACAAAGTATGTAACCACATTAGCTATTGCGCGACCAAACTAATCTTGCCCTTGTAATATTAATACTTATATAATACGCTAGAAATGATTTCGGGGAAGAATTCACGTTATAAAATTCATCAGATTGATTTGCGTCGGATTTGGGAAAGAAAGTTTTCCTTCTCAAAACGAAACTAACTAAAAATACGCGCGAAAATAAACATAATTTGATCGAAATGGCTCTAACTCTATTCTTTTTCACAAGTGGATATTTTATGACGCCTGTGGCTCTTTGTAAAACAATTTTCTAATGTGAATTCGGTGTCCTGTAAGTAATAAGTATAATTAAATAACGCTCAAATTTATTGAACACACGGCATTGTTCATCTTAAACTCCATAAAGCAGTTAGGGGTGCTTTTTTTCAAAATTATCTTTGTGTGTAAATGTAGCACTTAATTTTTATATTTAGAGCACCAAAAAAATATGTAACGTCAAATTTAAAAAAAATATGTGAAATTTTTTAACTACCTACACTCATAATTTTACATGTTTTGTTTTAGGTAGTCACGTAAATGCAATAAGCGAATGTTAATTTAAATTCTTATAATAACTTAAAGAAAAAACTCAGTTGCATCGATTTTTCCTATGTTTAAATTAATTTTTTAGGACATACTTTATTACTTATAGAAAATATTTGCAGCAGTATGTTGATACATACTGTGAGTCTTAATTTATAGTAACTTAGGTAGGATTATGTTTGTGAGTATATTAAGTTTTGTAAGCAACTTGTATTGAATTGAACCACGGAAAAAAAAACAAGCACAGATAAGGGCTTCTCACTCTTGTCAGTTATAATGTGTGGCTCATATAAGCCCATAGCCGCATATGCGACTCAATTGAGATTGGCGGATTGTAGTAACGTGACATAGCATATTGATGCTGATTGGTAAATGTCATATTGTTTTTTAAAACAATCATATAATGTGTGAAGGTGCCACGCTTGTTTCCGTTCTAAAAGTGTGTATGATCATTTCTGCTATAATTTCTATAAAACCTTAAATACTGGAATACATTTTTCTTTAAACGCAAGACTGCAAAACACGTAGTCGTGGGTAGTGTAGAATAAATAATAAATAAGAATTAATTATGGGAAGTCATTATTACGTTTCACAAAATATGTCTGTCGTGCCAAAATGTTTGGGGCGATTTTTGTTACCAAAATAACAATGTATAAAAAATACTTGGTTAATGTTAGGGAGTTATGCTTACTATTTTACATAGTAAATTAATTTAACTTTTTTCTGTTGGAAATTTGTGAATATATTTATTTATGAATAGGTATATCGGTAATATTTATGATTAACAATATAATATACTGGTATTTGTAATATTTATTATTAAATATAAAATTTTATTTTATTGCATTAAATTAAAAAATGTTGGTGCTGTTCCTAATTTTAATATTTTATTTACATGAGGTATTTGACAGAAATTTTGGAAAAGTAAATACGTTCAAATATATACGTTATTCAGTTACTATGTTAAATGTATTCGTGGTATGGTATATCAATTATTATCTTATTTTTATTAATTAATATTAATATGTTATTTTGATTATCGACCTAGTCTGTTAAATTAAATTTTTTTAATTACCAATTCCATTGTTATAACCTTGTATATAAAGAATCCAAGTCTTTATCAAATTTAATAGAATGACACCCAAAGAAGTCAAGTCAAGAACTCGAGATGTCTCCCAAAATTGAGACCTTTATTTTTCGTCAAGCCAATAAAGTTAATGGAACCTATGTTGTCGCCTCTATGCTGGAATATTTTCCAGATAAAAATAATAGTAGGCACAGAATTATTATTTATTAATAAAGCTTAATATATTTCATATAGGTCAAACTAAAATTAATCGAGCTCCGTTTTCATAAAATAAAAGGACAAAGAATCTTCATTTTACTGGTATCATTCATTGATATATTAAAAATAACATAGATCATTGCAACCATACTGCTAGGGCCAAATAGAATTATTTATAAGGAGCTTCGAAATAAAGACATTTTTGTATTTATATCTGTAATTTTAGTGAGTATATAGCAAGTCCAGTATTTTAATAAGGTTTATATTAATGGATGGATATTTGTTTGCTGTGGTTTGCATTCCTTTTTCGGTTTGTTGAAGAGGTTTAAATTTTTTTATCTATATTTTATCACTATTTAACATTTCATTAATTCTCGGTAGGTAGGTAGTGCGGCTTAGGGTGGAACACGTATTTTGCAATCGTTGCAACGTGCATTTTATCATTCACATACTAACTTTCAGCATCATAATTATAGTGAAAAAATAATGAGGGAAGACGTGCTCTACTAGGAATAGGGTATTTGACAAGCAAGTCAAATGAGATACTATTGAGCTGTCAAAATGCGACTCTTTCATACATTTTGTATGACCAATACACAAACATTATGACTCATAATAAAATTGCATGAGTCAGTTGACAGTCACAGTGTCAGTTTTTTTATCGATTGGAAGGAAATAAAAATAGAATTGATTAAACAATGTCAATCAAATGGAAATTTTAGACATTTTTTTATTGTTCACTTTTATATAAATAATCTTTTAAAATTAATTGTGAGTTTGTGAGTAGTGTCAAATACCCCATTGATAACATGTCATTCTTAAGCTTCTTTGCTTGCGTTCCTTCCTTTCTGTATTTGGTCTGTGTATTAAACAGTTTTACCTAAAATTAAGAGGTTTAATTTAATTGTCTTTCAATAACTTTCTTTATGTTACTGTTCGAAGAAATTTAGAATCAGACAAGGGACAAGATGGAAATCGATTCATTTATGTATGCACTGTGATTGATTCCACACCATCGATTGTTCAAATAGCTCTTTAATTAATTGTGGATTGTTAATATTACATTTATAAATGATGTCAGTTTAGTATACTATTCTAAGTGTATATTTATTTTATTATATGGAATATTATTTAAACATTCCATAATTTCATTTCGCGTTTGTTAACTACTCATTTAGATATACCTACCTAATAGATACAATGGGATATGGTATTCACTGTATTGCATCTTAACTTGCTATCAGTGTGTTTATTAACAATTTGGAATCAGATTAGTTTCATTTAGGACAGATGTTCTATATTGTATCTAATATTGTAAAAGTTTCAAATGGTGCATGTTAGCTTTATTATGAAAAAATATACAAATGCACTTTGGCATCCTCCGATTACAAATATAATTTGTATGAATTGTAAAATATATAGCTAATGTATTTTTTATTTTTTTTAAGAATTCGGAATGTTATTATTTTATTTTAGCTATACATGCACCTCATTTCTTTGTAAATTCATAAGAAAATGTGTAGGTATCTATATTTTTAATTTATGTATAGTTATATTAAATGGAACTCTACATTTAGTACAAAACTGCTATAATATAAGTTTGAGGTTTTAAATTCCTGAAAGCAATAAATAAATGAGTGGTTATTAGAAATGTTTTTGTTTTTATGTATTCAGCCTACATTAGACAACTAAAATTGAAGCTGTGGTCCACTATCATTCTATACACACTGAATAGAGGCTAATAACTGCAAATAAGCTATCCAAGAGTATATAATTACACTACGTGTTAATAGACTGATATGGAGGGTAGAATTAGAAGAAAGCCTCAGGTAAGGAGCTATAATAAGATATGGTAAGGAGAAAATGAACTTAACAAACTTTCTGTGTTACATTATGGAATTCATTTAAGGATTCTCTATCACGAATAATAAAGAACTACGTTAAGTACATAATCGAGTTACATACGCAATGATAGACTATACGATTTTTAGTTCCCGATACGCCTACGGAGCGATGTTGAAACTTCCATACAAAATTTAACTGTTACTACTCGATTTCATGACGGATTTGTAAAATATTTATGATAGGGCTACGATTACAGTTTGTTTACTGATTCGTAGGTTAGCCGTTAGGTTTATTAGAACAAATCTATGGTCAATCTGTGTTCAGGTGGCGCCACATTTACCTTTATAGGTTCTCATTATAATCTGCAGTTATTTCCTTTAGCCACAGGTTATGTATATAAACGTCTTTTGAGATTGACATTTGAATTTGACACATGTCTTGTCTTTTCATTTTTCATTCTTCAATTTTATTAGATGGATTATACTTTTAGAATCGAAACTATTTTGTACAACGTAATTTTAGCACTTTCAGCAAGAGTTATTTGAAAAAATACAGCTCAAGTATTTATTTGCAATGCTACGACAATTAGCTTCGTCTCTTACACATAATCGAGGAATAAAACAACTAGTTAATGTTAAGTGGGTAAGGCCGCCGTATGTTCCCGCTTACAAAGCTGAGAAATCTGGTGATTTAGAAGGTCTTCCACCCATCCCGGAAACTGCTGTGGGACACGATTATGCTTTGAGCGAAGAAATAAAAAGGTAAGATAAACCTTCACGAGAAGTATAAGGATTAGAGCAAAAAAAGGAGACAATTCTAATTCTTTAGAAAACTAATTAATAAAATTATTTTTTGCAGTGCTTCAGATTCAGTAAAAAAGGTATTCTCAGTGGCACATCTCGGAAAGAAGGAATATAATGCTCTTGTAAAAAATGAATTCATGGATAGAGTCCGAAGACACCAGTATGATGAGAACACAGCTGAAACTAGAAGTATGTAAAGTAAGACTTTATATGTAACTCAAATAGAATAATAATAAAAATGCATATAATTAATATACATTTTGGTACTCATTCTAAGGTTAGTGTAATTGTCTTCATGGTACTCGCAACAGAATCCTAGTGTGGAGTGTGAAGCATTATCAATTAGCTTACAAGGATATTAATAATAATTTGTCATCAAGTTGTATAATATTTTTATCTTCTAGCTGACTGTGTCTCTATATATTCTCTCTCTATATATTATATTCTGTTTCAGTTGCGAGACTGACTGGTCATATCCGGTGTCTACAAGATACTTTGGAGCAATACCCGAGAAATGTGAAAGCCAAGGTTTGTTACTTATTAAAAATATTAAATTATCAATTTTTGTTGTATTTATGTCATAATACCTACATAAAACAGGTTTATTTTATTTTACATTTCAGCAAACCTGCCAAGAGTTGATTGATAAAAGGAAGAAACTTCTCAAGTTTTTAAGACAATATGATTACAAGAAATTTGAATGGCTGTTAGAAAAACTGAACATTGAATATAAAACTCATCCTGAGTATGTATTTCTTATCAGTTATGTCTAGTTTTTTTCTTTGTTTATGGATGTTTTTCATATTTTAATGACAAATTAAGAACCTGGGAAAGACCGAAATTGATATTTGTGTCCGTCTATGCAGTGCAGTATGCACATAAATGCTTGTTTGTAAATAAACTCCTATAGTATGTAATCAAGACCTGTGAAAAGTTGCAAAATGTAACATGTTTTAACTTGTTATACAGATCATCCCACAAGTTGTCCCGCAGGGAATCTCTAAGAAAGCTAACAGAGATACACTGTGATGACATTCGCCAAGGAAAACTAGACGAGTACAGGAATCTTCTTGAAAGTCAGCAAGGTCCATTCTTAAAAGATAAGATTGAAGCTCTCAAGCTCATCCGAAGTGAGCAAATTGAGTTACAACTGCCAATTACTGTTACTGAACAGAATATTAAGAAAGTTGAAAAGCAGTTTGAAGATTGGCTGGCCAAAGATAAAATCAAGCAAAAGGCCAAACAGAAGAAAAGGAGTTTACTTCTAGAGTAGAATATTGAATTAAAAATGATTTAATATAGATTAAATTAGTTTTTGTATAATGCGTTTTTATTAATTTGTTCACCGACAGAAGTGAAAGAAAATTCATTAATAATTAATTATGTAGATGTAAGTGAAAAAAATTGCATGTGTAAATTGACTGCAGCCAAAGAGCAGCTAAGTACGCTTTGTTGATATAAACTAACCCTTACTTCAATTTCTTAAACTTGTTTGTTAAATGATGATTTTCTAGAATTGATAATATTAAATTACCAATAGACTAATTTTAAAATAAAACAAAATATAAAAAATTTAAATTTTATTTGACTAAATACCTAAGTAAGTACCTACCTACATACGAAACAAAAAAAGGATAAAGCGCAATATCAAATCAGTCGAATTTGGACGGAAATATTATACATAAATGCAAATTTCAACAGCGTTTTCTTATCTATAAATGTACTTAAACCTTACAGACTAAGGAAGACTAAGATATCTTTTTACGTACACAAGTGTATATCCGCTACTTCACTGACTAAGTATAAAGTTGTAGCAAAATTAAAATTTGTCATTTAATTTAAACTTTTTATTAAAGATTTGCTTATGTCCTTAGGTCCACAGAGTCTGTATTCTAAAAATGAAAGAGATATTAAGTAATATGCTCAATCTTATTGTTTTTATACAATTTAAAAAAGTTTTCGTGATTTTATTTTAAAACAATTAACCTTCATATTAACTTTTACTACCTATAAACTATAAAAGAAATACCTTATACAGCATAATGTACAAAAGCATTAACAAAATATATTTTAGTTTACTTTCAGATCTTTTGTTTAAAAAATGACTAATTATCCAAAAACACTATTACTATCGAATAAAGTGAAAACATTCATCTCATACTGTTATTTATTATTGGCACATAATTTTTTAACAATACAATTTTTAATCATATTATCATTCAAATTACATTTGAACGTTAGCTGATCGTTAACTTACACATCTATATTCTGTCGTAACAGAAAAAAAAACGAAACAATGAAAATTACTAACAGGAATGACCTGTTATTACATTAAACGCTTCAACAATAATGTATGTCATAGCGTAGACCAATAGAAATATGGCGGGCACATCCTGCTACGCTGCCATTTCATCATACGACCGATTATTTTCATGAAGTTCCCATTATAAAGTTAATATCGACGATTCACATAGCCTATCCATTATATAGACCACGCGGAACAGAGGGAGATAAGAAAAGACAAGTGACATTAAACTCTTAGTACGGGAACAAGCGTGTCAACTTTCAACCAATTGAAACAAAAGAAACAATATGTGACATTTTCCAATAAGCATCTTTACATCTAATAGTTAAGTCAAATTGTTGTTGGCTATTTCTTTGACTCTCATTCTTCCGTGGTACAGACATTGGAGATCAGTTGAGGAGTGTATTAAAGTGATGTAGTGTGCGGTGCCCGAGCGTACGCGGTGGGAATGAACCCGGACCGTCGTGACTTGGGAGCGTGCGCCCACAACCACCCCTCGACCGTCTGTTGCGTCAGGTCCGCGTACACCCACTCCCCGCGTTTCACTGATAAGTCGTCTGGTGCTTGAGCCTGTAAATGAATTAATAATTATTTTTAATTATCCGTTGTAACAATTTTTGAGCGAATCGTGAAAAAATATATACATTTGATAATATTTTATGACTCTTACATTTGAAGGAGCATTTTCCAGTTATTAATTTCTACGATTTCATGAGCAGACAACCGTCAAAACAGCTTTCTTAGCAAGATTTTTCAGTTTCCAAAAACCGATACATACAAACTTACATAAAATACATTGCAAACCTCCATGCAAAATTTGATTTGAATAACGAACATAGAATGTCCGTTTTTGAAGTCGGTAAAAAATGTTACGTTACGGCAATGAATATATTCGAATTTTAATTCTTATCCCATCCACTACTATAAACTCGAAATAGAATTTCGTGTTTGATAACACCCTACACGAGTTGGCTACTAGCCCGTATCTACAATCCGTATTGGAGCACTGTGGTGAAGTATGCCTGGGCCTCCTCCGGCACTACAGGATACTTACCTTATAATCGTATAGCATGACTAGTTCCGTTCCGTGATATCGTCCGTCGTTGTCCTGTTGCGTTGTGTTATTCAACGTATTGTTATTGGCAAGTAACGTGTTAGTAACGTTCGTTGTTGGCGGAACGTGTATTGGTTGCGGATTGTCTTGTTGTGCCGCTGAAATAAAAAAAAATATAGATCAAAAAATCAATAATATCAATATACATAGTTATAATATTTTTATAACCACCAAACTTGTTAAAATAGGGACTATCCATCTGATGGTAAGTGGTCACCATCGCTTTAGTCTGTAAACTGTTGTTTAAACTTCCTCAACTCGTGGTTTTAATTTTAAGTTAATAATATACTTATTCATTTCAATGCACTTCATTCACAACATAAGACAGACCTAGAAGTCTCCCTCTGATGTGACGTAGGACTAATTTCAAGGCGACAGCGCTAATTAGCGTGCGCTTCGTCCTTACTATACCCATCTGTACCCTGGTAGAGTGACTCAAATATAATACTTATTGAATATAACCATACCTTGTACAACTGCAGGGTAAACGAAGCCCGAAGGAATGAAGCCCTCCTGACCGTCACTCCTCACTATCCAGTACCAGTCCGGATCTTCTCTATTCAGTACTAAAACAAGAGAATGGGCACTTGATAAATAAATGTTTAATGAGTGAGTTTTCATGATTCCAATTTTTTGTTTTCTCGCTAAACCCGATTCTAAACTACTCGCAGATGAAGTCTTAGGGTGTTACCAGACCAATCGATCGATGATAGAATGGATTAGTCGACGTCGATCGATAATTTCTACCACACCAATCGGTCGATCGACTGCATCAATCGATGTTAGAATGATTTGTAATTTAATAATCGACGTCGATATAACTTTTTCATTAGACGCGCCGGCCGCATCCTATTGTCAGTCGATTGGTTAGTCGAACGGTATCGGCCAATCAATTAAACCTACCTGACCTATCGATCGAAATCGACCGTTGGAATCGATTGATTGTTTAGTCGAACGGTATCCGTCGATCAACTCCGATCGACGTTAATCGACGCCGTTGATCGATGACCGATCGATTGGTCTGTTGTCACCCTTACAGATAATAACGTTACCTGTAACGAATTCCCCTCGTTCTACGTCCACATCATTCTCATCTCGAGCAGTGAATGTGTACAGGACTACGTATCGTCCGGATGGATCCTTACTAAAGGGACATGCTTCACCCTCGCTACCCATTTCCGAATGGCCGTCGTTAGTAGCGCCGTCTGATAGTGACAATCTGTTGACAATGAGTAGTTTAATTCTATGTTATGAAATAAAACAATTGAAACTTAGCTTTCATCTAAGCTCAGTTTTAGTACAGTCCAGGAGTTTTTGGGTCACAAAATATAATGGTAATTAACCTAATCTGAAATTGTTTATTAATTTAGACTTTACTCTACACAGTTAAGTCTACGGATTACGGTAACTACTTTGGGCGGACTTAATACCAGTTGGAATTCTCCACCAGTTAACTGTGGGTTCTGGTAAGATGTAGTGGGTACCAAAAACACGAATAAATAAGACCCAAGCAAAGAGTAATGGTTATATTATATAATAATTCTATTCCACATTGAAAGTACGAAGTCTGTAAAAATATTTTTTGTTGTGTTATAGTCAACCAATATGTGCCACACAAAAACTAAGCAAAGTGTAAGGCGTTATAATAATTATATCTGATACTGCCTTCACTTCATGCATTATATTCTCGTACTTACTGTGAAACATCTCTATGAGCTAGATCAGTAGGCGAGCGGCTTCTAGGCAACTTTTTCTTCAGATCATGGTGCTCGCACGGCGCGCAGTATGAGTGTGGAATAAAGCCTTCCCTACGAGACTCCGCCACTATTACATACACCCAATCATTCTCGCGATACAGCACATTCACTATTTGGCCTCGTTTCACCTGAAAACATATGGAATATGATGAGGAATTTAATGAATAAGAAGCAAGTTTAGTAACTATTGTGATCGGTTTTAATGAGTCGCAAATGAGATGAAAACCTATAAAACTTATAACTATGAAGCATAATGTTTAATACTTGCAGCAATATTGTTTTTATCATAATTTATATGATTTTTATAGGACTCATCACTTATCAATTATTAATATTTTATTGGCACAAGTATGGGTATATCATATATATGGTTTTATAAAGATACCATTGCATGCCATAATATTCATTTTAATATTCAGTAATATTTACTGAATTACAATTAAATAAGAGCACAATAATAATACACTAAACCATAAAAAAAGTATGTTACCTCCAATTCATCATCAACACATGGGGCAAAGTCATGCAAAACAACCATCTTGGAATCCGGACTTAGACCATGTTCCTTCTCTATTCCAACCCTAACTAAAGTTTCAATACTGGCTGACCCAGTGATCCTTCCCATTCCAGGACTCAGCCCTGACCCAGGGCGGGATAGTTCCTTGTCTGAATCACCACTGCTTGCTGTAATATAAAGTTATCACCACTGCATACTGTAACATTACTTGCCAAACTTGCCAAATACCATTTTCAACTTGGCTTCACTGAAAATCAGCGCAACAGTGTATGTTCGCTTAGATCTTTTAAACTACTCAACGGATTGTAATGCAATTTTTAGCAAGAGATAGAGTGATTCAAGAGGAAGGTTTACAGCCGCATTTACTGATTTTGAGATGGCCAAAGTTTGCTGGGCCAGCTAGTGTATTTTATGGAAAATTCGTGCCATTCCCTATCCCTTCCCCCTTTTTGTTATGCCTATGATCAAAATGTAGATGAGGTCTACAACTTTTTCCATGCTAACAAGATTATGCAAATGTAGATTAGACTGCTGAGTTTATTATAATGCGGACAAAGTATTTTAAAAGCAAGTTTTGTAAACAAGTACAATATCGGTTTGTTTGTGATAAAGGTTTTAAAGGGCAACTAACATTTGTGTCGAAAATCTTCAATAGTCAAAATAGAAATGAACTTGAAACAATAATTTGCGGGGTTCTATCTTAACTTAACTCGAAAATCATAATAATATGTTCAATGTCATTAGGAACGATAATAATCTACAGGTGTGCTGTTCCAAACTTTCATACTTCATAATCTACTCGATATTCCCACGGTCAGAGTTGATTGGACATCATATCGGGTTCTAGTACGACAAAACGAGATGAATTTACTAGTTTTATATATTTGTAATTATATATATAGAAAGTTTGAGGTCATTGACTTGTCAAGTTCTCTCATGAAAGCTCTGTGCTGTGCTACTTACATTTCTTCTTTTTGCCCCTTCTGATTCTCACAGGACATAGAAATGCCATGTTGCTTTCTAAAAATTATATCACATTCCTGTAATTTAAATTAATCTTCCACACATTTTAATCTGAGTTTCCCACGGTCACATAAATCTTGAAGTTTTGTGTCAGATCCACAGAGTCCACAGACTACACTCTAGACTAGTTAGTTAGACGTACTGTCAAATTCAGATAGATCACAGAGTACATAATATAATATTTTTAATACGGTTTACGCCACAGACTACATAAATTGACAAATTGAATGATTCAGGATTTTTAGGAAAAGCTTTGCTTTGAGCTCTACCCTTATTCCTTAATTTCCTTATTACGAATGGTATAGGCGTTGCTTTTGCCGCAATCCAAAGATTATAATACGTATAAAGGTACCGCAATCCTCTATTCTTTTATAAAAAAAAAAAAACATGCGTGCGTACAAAGTACACATGTCAGAAGTGAAACTTCTTTGGCGAACTAATTTATAAATCTTGTTT